>JBBGZY010000611.1:1800000-1987500 GCA_037952925.1 Lithobates clamitans
TCTAAACCCCTGCCTTCCCATCCGCCTCCTGTATTAAGCACCAGCTGCTTCTGTTCCGTACCCCATTTATTTTTTCAGGTATTTATAAAGCGCCAACAATTCATGCAGCACTTTAACCAAGGTCCTTATGGCACATGCATACATAGACGCACTAGGGCCAATTGAGACAGGAGCCAGATAACTTGCCAGCATGTCTTTGGAGTGTAGGAGGAAACTGGAGTACCCGGAGGAAACCTTTACATGCATTGGTAAAACACAAACTCCATGCAGGCATTGATGTGGTTGGGATTAAACTGATAGCCCCTCTTTCTGTTATACTAATGATGAGGTCCATAGAAAAATATGAAGACACCTCAAAGGCAACTAGGATCAAAAACTTTGACTTTGCTTCTGTTGACATTGCTATTTTTTTTCAGTAATACAACACAAAGCCATACATTTCATAATACCATTGTACCAGTACTTACTTTTGTTGCCCATATGTCCCCATCCTGTAATATAACAGTATGTGTCTGGTTCCACCAGCTGGCCCTTGGAAGGTAAGCATACAGGCCTTACATAGCTGGTCTCCTCAATGTCTTCATTTAACTGTACTATGCTGATGTCATAGTCTACCACAGCTCTGTTGTAGCGCGGATGAAGGATTATTGTCTTGACCATACGTGTCTGCATGAAATCAGATGGATGATCCAAGTTGTTTATACCGAATACAACTTTCCATACAGCAGCATGTTCCCGCCTGAGGAAAGATTACATGTCACATTCTTCTGAACATTATTCTTATATGAAAGCTCCACCAAAAGGTGTATAAAATCATACTTAAAGTGGTTGTAAACCCTTACATATAACCAATGACGTGACTGACCTCGCAGAGATGAAACAAACCCTCCTACATAAGTTTTACCTGATTATCTGCAGTCTTCTCTTCTGTACATCCGTTCAAAGGGCAGAATTTATAAAGCTTGTGAGAGTTCAGAAAAAGTGGGCAGAGAGCAGAAGTTATATTCACTAAGGATAATTCTCCTTAGAACTGAAATTGACTCCCCCCCTCCACACAGCTTACAGCTTTTCTTAGTGGCAGGAAAACTTGTCAGAAGTGATTCATGCTGATAGCAGTGGACAGAAGCAGCAGACAGAAATTACACTTAGTGCTCTTCATTGAGACAAGGACACGCTATGGAGGGATATGCTTTGTTCATATTTCACGTCTGAGGATTACAACCACTTTAATTCAAAACTCTCACATTGATAACATAAATATGTGACTTTCATGCGACTTTTGAGAATTTACATTGCGGTCTATGGTACTCAAGTCACATGAAAGCTGCATCAAAGTAGTGGAGGAATCTTTAAAGTTGCTGCAACTTTGAGTCACATAGATTTGAAAGGCTTCCATTGAAATACATGGGCTGCGACTTGTCATGCAACTTTATGCATCCAACGTCACATGACAAGTTGCACAAGTGTGACTGGAGCCTTAAATCCCACTTCATTACAAAATGATTGGTCTCTGCTAAGGCTATACTGATAAAAAGCCAATTAAAGCAGTAGTAAACAGCATTAAAAAAAAAAAAATTGACATCTGGCATTTTAAGTCAAAATGTGCTAGGATGCATCACTTCCTAGTATATTATGACAGGCTTACCTAAAAACGAATCCCTCCAGTGGCATGCTGTCAACACTGAAGGTGCTTCGATTTTCACCAGATCTTCTTTCCAGGTTCGCAAGCTTTGGTGATTTAATTGGTTGACAACGTCAATCCCGTGCATGCACACGGGAGTCTCTGTTTACAGCACGGCTCTGAAGGAACAACATGGGTATTCTCCTCCTTCAGAATGCATGTGCCAGGGGCATCACAGGCTGCATCTAAAGTAAATATCTCATAAACGGTGCACTCCATACACAGCTCACCCCTAAACTCTGCACTCTGTACATAGCTCACCCCTCAATCCTGCACACCGTACACCGCTCACCCCTCAATCCTGCACTCTGTACATAGCTCACCCCTCAATCCTGCACACCGTACACAGCTCACCCCTCAATCCTGCACACCGTACATAGCTCACCCCTCAGTCCTGCACTCCGTACATAGCTCACCCCTCAATCCTGCACACCGTACACAGCTCACCCCTCAATCCTGCACTCCGTACATAGCTCACCCCTCAGTCCTGCACTCTGTACATAGCTCACCCCTCAATCCTGCACCTTGTACATAGCTCAACCCTCAATCCTGCACCTTGTACAAAGCTCACCCCTCAATCCTGCACCTTGTACACAGCTCACCCCTAAACCAGTGGTGTATTTAGGTTTTGTGCTGCCCTAAGCCTTACTAAGCTCGCGCACCCCCTAATTTAAATATGGCCCACCCCTTCCTGTCAAGGCCACACCTCTTCCTTTTTAAGATCCGCCCTGTCATCTTCATGGGAAGAGGACAGAGGGACACCACAGGAGGAGGACAGAGAGGGATGCCGCATTTTTTCATTTGGGGGGTAAGGGGATATGTGCTGGGTGCTTTGGAAGGGGAGGATCAGACCCCCCCCCACTAGCACATATCCTCTCCCCTCTCAAAGCACCCAGCACATATCCCCCCTCCCCTCATCCATGTGTGCATCTGTTATCTGCCCCCCTTCCCGGTTACTGTGTCCCCCACCACTGTAAACTATACACAGACCTCAGACCGGCAGCGTGGCTCATGCACTGAAGTCGTGTCCCTCCTCTGTGGCTCCTTCTCCTCCTGGCTGTGTACACTAGAACATTAGAGCCGAGAAGGAGGAGGAGCCGAGGAGTGTGTGTGGCTGACAGTGGGGAGAGAGGTGGTGGCTGCTACGAAAAGCTGATCGGCGCTTGTGGGACCCCGGGTGGCAGATGTCCTGGCTCCCTCCGCACACGCGACGCCACTCCTAAGCTGTACTCCTGGTGGCCCTGTTGTGCGGGAAGAGGGCGCAGGTGCCGTTCTCGGAGGGGCGGCCTTTTGCCGCCCCCCCGCAAAGTGCCGCCCTAGGCCTAGGCCTTGTTGGCCTAGGCCAAAACACAGCACTGCCCTAAACCCTGCACTCCATACACAGCTCCCCCCAAATACTGCACTCCGTACATAGCTCACTCCTCAATCCTGCACTCCGTACATAGCTCACCCCTCAATCCTGCACTTTGTACATAGCTCACCCCTCAATCCTGCACTCCGTACATAGCTCACCCCTCAACCCTGTAGTCTGTACATAGCTCTCCCCTCAATCCCACACTCTATACATAGCTATCCCCTTAACTCTGCACTATGTACGTAGCTCACCCCTCCACATTGCTCTACTGCAGGTGGCATAACTAGTAATTTATTTCTGGTAGCCTGTTCTCAGGGATACTGTTCCTATTGGGCTCTGTTTCTAGCTGCACTAAGTTAACCTTCATAGCTGTGTGTGCTCTGCTCTGCTCATTGCTAATAGCAAGTCTAAGAGTTTTCTGTCTGTTGGCGGGTCCCCTCACCTCCCCAGTCCATGGTGTGCAGGCGGTGAGGAGATGATGTGCTGTACCCTTCAGCAACCAATCAGTGAGCTGCATTGATGTGCTGTGACCTCTAGCAACCAATAAGTAAGTGGTAATGATGCACAATAACCTCTAGCAACCAATCACTGAGCAGTAATCATGTGCATTAACCTGTAGCATCAAATGAGTGAGTGGTAAGCATGTAACCTCTAGCAACCAATTAGTGAGTGGTAAGCATGTAACCTCTAGCAATCAATCAGTAAGTGGTAAGCATGTAATCTCTAGCAACCAATGAGTGAGAGGTAAGCATTTAACCTCTAGCAACCAATCATTGAGCAGTAACGATGTGCAGTAACCTCTAGCAACCAATCGGTTAGCAGAAATGATGTGCTGTAACCTCTAGCAACTAATTGATGAGTCGTAATGTATGCTGTAACCTCTAGTATCCAGTCAATTGCTGCCTGACCTGATTTTGAGTCCAGCTGCTATTTATTGTATGTCTCAGAGGAAATGTTTGCCCCGGGTCAAATCAATATTAAAGATGGCCCTGGATGCTGGTCACATGCTCAAAATAAAAAACAAAACAGCCTTTGCGATACAGAGTAAAAAGAAATAATTCATATCAATAAACTGTTTTAAATTGTCATACAAATATATATTTGAAATTAATTATTTATTATTTTTGGCAAAAAAATGGTGTGGCTGGATTTCTGCCAGTCACAGGCTGTGTCACGCCCCTCCAGCCTGAATCTTAGAATAAGAGGGAGGTAAAACCAACATCAATTTACATGTATTATCCCACCCCCATTGGGGTTAGTGGGCATGAAGGAGGAGGGAGGGAGTGGGCTGTCATTCACCACTGTCTATACGCCAACATGTGTCACTCTATAGTCACATGGGCTGCTCGGATGTGATAGGGAGGAAATGCTCAGAATAGAAACTCACTGAATACTGAGCATGTGTAGAGCTGCCAACACTGCTCCGCAAAATCCTCAACTGCTGAGGTGACTTGGACAGAAGGGGGGGATAGAGAATCGCAGGATCAAGCAGGTTTTTTGCAGAATACAGAAAACAAATCTCATAGTGACCGAGTGAGTAAACAGCATATAATACATCATTTATTGATAGCTTTCTATGATGTGGGTTTAGTGACACTTTAAAGCAAACTTGTCAAATAAAAGTCTAAAACTTGACTTTATCACTGCTTCCCTGTCATTACAGCGCTGCGTTACTTTAACTGAGAATTTTGGAGGAAAAAAACAATATACAGTAGGGTTGTCCCGATACCGATACTAGTAGCTGTGGTCGGCGCGTGGGGGAGTTACAAGATTCTCCCCCAGAGGCTTTCAGCGGTTTTAGTGACATACAGCGGTGATCGCTTACCGCTGACTGTCCCTGCATCCTCCTTCATGCCCCCTCCTTTCCTCTGTCTCCCTCCGTTCCGCCGCTCCTCTCTCCTTCTCTGTGCCTCTCCGCTGTCCCCCTCCATTCCTCTCTCCTTCTCTGTCCCCCTCCGCTGTCCCCTCCGTTCTGCTGTGCCTCTCCGCTGTCCCCCTCCGTTCCGCCGTTCCTCTCTCCTTCTCTGTGCCTCTCCGCTGTCCCCCTCCGTTCCGCCGTTCCTCTCTCCTTCTCTGTGCCTCTCCGCTGTCCCCCTCCGTTCCGCCGTCCCCCTCTCCTTCTCTATCCCCTCCGTTGTGCTGTCCTCCTTCCTTTGTGAATGGATAGAGTCAGCTGACTCTGTCAATTCACATAACTAAAACATTGTAATCTCCTGTGATTACGATGTCTCAGTTTATGAATGGAGAGGAGCCGCTGTCTTCTCTCCATTCATTCTCAGTGCAGCTGAGGCTGCAGAGAAAGGGACTGGGGAATCTCTATCCTCTGTCTCTTTCTCTGTCTCAAGGGGGAGATATCAGAGGTCTGTTAAGACCCCTGATATCTCACCAAAGCCCCCCAACAGGGCTGATTAAAAAAAAAACAAAAAAAAAACCACACACATTGCAATAAAGAATAAAAAAAAATATTATTGTAAAAAATAAAAATTGCAAATAATAAAAAAAAAAACACACACACACATACACCGTTCACCCATCCCCCCCCCCCCAAAAAAAAAGAAAGCACTGTTAAAAAAAAACAAAAAAAAAAACAAAACACTGTCACGTGACATTAAAAAAAGTATCGGTAATCGGTATCGGCGAGTACTTGAAAAAAGTATCGGTACTTGTACACGGTCCTATCGGGACAACCCTAATATACAGTATTTCACAAAAGTGAGTACACCCCTCACATTTTTGTAAATATTTTATTATAACTTTTCATGTGACAACACTGAAGAAATAAAACTTTGCTACAATGTAAAGCAGTGAGTGTACATCTTGTATAACAGTGTAAATTTTCTGTCCCCTCAACACACAGCCATTAATGTCTAAACCGCTAGCAACAAAAGGTATCATGCTCTGATTCAGTATGTCACAGTACATGTTGGCATTCATGGTTCACTCAATGAACTGTAGCTCCCCAGTGCCGGCAGCACTCATGCAGCCCCAGACCATGACACTCCCACCACCATGCTTGACTATAGGCAAGACACACTTGTCTTTGTACTCCTCACCTCGTTGTCGCCACTCACGCTTGACACCATCTGAACCAAATAAGTTTATCTTGGTCTCATCAGACCACAGTGGTTCCAGTAATCCATGTCCTTAGTCTGTTTGTCTTAAACAAACTGTTTGCAGGCTTTCTTGTGCATCATCTTTAGAAGAGGCTTCCTTCTGGGACGACAGCCATACAGACCAATTTGATGCAGTGTGCGGTGTATGGTCTGAGCACTGACAGGCTGACCCTCCCACCCCTTCAACCTCTGCAGCAATGCTGGCAGCACTCATATGTCTATTTCCCAAAGACAACCTCTGGATATTATGCTGAGCACTTGCACTTAACTTCTTTTAACGACCATGGTGAGGCCTGTTCTGAGTGGAACCTGTCCTGTTAAACTGCTGCATGGTCTTGGCCACTGTGCTGCAGCTGAGTTTCAGGGTCTTGGCAACCTTCTTATGGCCTAGGCCATCTTTATGTAGAGCAAAAATTCTTTTTTTCAGATCCTCAGAGAGTTCTTTGCCATGAGGTGCCATGTTGAACATCCAGTGACCAGTATGAGAGTGAGAGTGATAACACCAAATTTAACACACCTGCTCCCCATTCACACCTGATAACTTGTAACACTAACGAGTCACATGACACCAGGGAGGGAAAATTCCTAATTGAGCCCAATTTGGCCATTTTCACTTAGGGGTGTACCCACTTTTGTTGCCAGCGGTTTACACATTAATGGCTGTGTGTTGAGTTATTTTGAGGGGACAGCAAATTTACACTGTTATACAAGCTGTACACTCACTACTTTACATTGTAGCAAAGTGTCATTTCTTCAGTGTTGTCACATGAAAAGATATAATAAAATATTTACAAAAATGTGAGGGGTGTACTCACTTTTGTAAGATACTGTATATCTATAGATACTGTATATATATATATATATATATATATATATATATATATATATATATATATATATAATATTTGTACTTTCTGCTATAAAATACATCCAATAAAAAAAGGTAAATCAGATTTCTTCCTAAATTTAGGCCAATATGTATTCTGCTACATGTTTTTGGTAAAAAAAAATACCAATAAGCGTATATTGCATAGTTTACGCAAATGTTATAGCGTTACACTATGGTATATATTTATGGATTTTAAATTATTATTCTTTTTTTTAAATACTTTATAGCGGGACTGCTATTTTGCGGTGGACTTTTACAAATACAACATCCTCCCTTCTCTCCAGATATGTCAGAATAAATACTGTAAAAGCCAGATCAAATAATTTTTTTGCTGCCCAAATTTTGAAGCCAATTCCCATGGGGGCACCAATGCAGGCTTGCTCCCGAGACCATTGACATAGACAGTGGGACTCGGCCGCACCCCCGTGCTCTTGTCACTGGAGCTGATTGACAGGAGTGGGAGCCAGGAGAGCCACAGCTCACATGCACTGTTCTGGATCGCGGTGGGGCTCAGGCAAGTATAAGGCCCCTTTCACACGGGAGGACCGTTCAGGTCCGCCTGTCAGTTTTTTAGGCGGACCTGAACGGATGCTCCTTACAGGTCTATGGAGCGACGGATGTCAGCGGTGACAGGTCTGCTGACATCCGATCCGCTCCGCTAAAGTGTGATGGAGGAAAACCCTACTTTTCCATCCGTCTGTGGATCGGATCGGATGAAAATGGACTCTACAGTCCGTCTTCATCCGATCCCCCATAGAGGAGAGTAGCGCTCTGACAGGTCGGTCCCTGCTCAGTGTGCAGAGACAGACCTGTCATCTGCCTGCTCAGCGGGGATCGACGGAGCGATCCCCCGCTGAGCAAAGCGGAGCCCATACACAGACATGTCCGTGTTAAAGGGCCCTTAGGGGGGATAAGGAGGGAATCTGTGACACAGTAGATTTTTTGCCCTAATGCATAGAATGCATTAACGTAAAAAAACTTGAGGCTTTAGAAGCACTTTAAATCTTTTGTTCCCCGATTTTCAACTTTAAGAGTGACATGACCACTCTTTAACAGTAAGTAGCCCCTGCAATACTCACCAGACTGGCTTTTTCAACTACAGGCTGAAAGGGGAAAATGTCCCCCAGGTGCACAAATACAAAGCGCTTCCCAGCAGACCAAACTGCATAAAAGTACGTGAAAACTATACCTATATGCTGAGGGCATCTCCTTCCCTTTTGCAGCAACTGGGTTGTGCATCTTCTCGCCAAACCTCACCTTCTTACATACTTTGTCACCCTGTTTCATCCACTATCCCTTCTCCCACTCTTCTTTCTTTACAAACTCACTTCCTCTTCTTCAGCTTCCTGAGCATAAAATCCATCCACATCTGTGGCTTTTTAAATTGCAATTAGCGTCTGTATATAAATCGTCAACTAGTTTGTTAGCTCTGATGTGGATGGACTGAGCAGGCTAGATATTAACCATGGGGAGCAGAAAAGAACTGTCAAAAGACCTGCATAACAAGGTAATGGAACTTTATAAAGATGGAAATGTATATAAAAAGATATCAAAAGCGTTGACTATGCCACTTAGTACTGTTCAATCACTTATTTAAAAAGTGGAAAATTTGGGGATCTCTTGATACCAAGCCAAGGTCAGGTAGACCAAGAAAAATTGCAGCCACAACCGCCAGAAGAATTGTTTGGGATACAAAGAAAAACTCGCAGGTAATCTCAGGAGAAATATAGTCTGCTCTGGAAAAAGATGGTGTGATTATTTCAAGGAGCACAAAATGGCGATACGTGAACAAAATTTTGTTGCATGTTCGAGTTCCAAGAAAGAAGTCTTTACTGCGCTAATGCCACAAAAAAAAAAACAGCAACATCTTGACATGCCTCACAGCTTCTGGCACACTGTAATCTTGAGTGTCGAGACAAAATAGAGCTTTATGGTCAGAACCTTAAGTGCTATGCTTGTAGAGGAGTCATAATGGCCTATAGCGACAAGAATACCATCCCCACTGTGAAGCATGGTGGTAGCTCACTGTCAATTTGGGAGTGTGTAAGCTCTAAAGGCATGGGGAAAATTATGAAAATTGATGGCAAGATGAATGCAGCATGTTATCAGAAAACAATGACCCTAAGCACAAGGTCAGCAGAAAAAGGTGAAGGTTGTCAAGTTTCTATCACAGTCTCCTGAGCTTAATATCATTGAGCCACTCTGGGGAGATCTTAAACGTGCGGTTCATGCACGACAACCACAGACTTTGCATGACCTGGAGGCATTTTGCCAAAACAAATGGGCAGCTATACCACCTGCAAGAATTCGGGGCCTCATAGATAACTATTACAAAAGGCTGCATGCTGTTATTGATGCTTAAGGGGGCAATACACAAAATTAGGAACTGAGCTTATGCAGACTTTTAAACAGGGGTAATTTCATCTGTTTACTTGTTACCATGGTTTGTTTTATGATTGTGCCATTCTGCTATGACCTACAGTTGAATATGAACCCCAAAATAAATAAATGTGTTCTTCTTTAAAAATGGTACATACTGTATATTACCAATTTTCCAAGGGTATATAGACTTTTGAGCACAACTATAATACATTTTTGTTTTTTGGGTGAATATGAATGGGATGGGTTCTCTTTATTTGATATATACAGTACTTTGCCTTCGCAAAGTCCTGCTCCTAGGAGCATACAATTTACATTCTGTACATTCCAAGCAGTTTTATGGTTTAAAAATCAGCATGGCCTCATATTCTGCTTTATGGTGGTCATGTATCATACTGTGTAGCACTATCTCTTTACAGAGCTTTAAGAACAAAATAAAAAGCTTCATAAAAGCACAGGCATAAAAAATCTATCAATGTCACAGATGGTAAACAGTATCCTTGTATTGGTCCCAGCTCTGTCGCTTAATGAAAACTTTATGACAAACTAGATTTTCCTAATGTCTTTTCATTTTCCCTGCCAAGCATTTTCCAAGACCATAGCTGGTAATATTTCGAAAGAACAGGACACTCCAGGGAAACTCTCTGTGTTATTACAAAAGAGAATGAGAAATTGTAGACTTGTGCCACTCCTCAAGGGCAGAAATCCTGAAGTCATTATCAACACACTTTAGAATTACTATCATATAAAACCTTACTCTTTTACAGATTGTTTTCCTACCAGGATTGTTGCCCTTGCACAGCTCCAATAACCATAAATAGCCCTTATTACTCAACGTTAGTTCAACAGGTTACTGTGCATTGTGCAATTTCTCTCACCGTATGACAATTTATGTTCCTATTGCTTAATGTTGCTTGTAATTGTGTTTTCTGATAAATGCTAAAATGCGGATTACAATATAGAAATGCAGATTGAATTATAAATCGAAAGATAAAAAGGCCATAAAGAGTCTATGATATTATAGTTCAAATTAAAAGCAGGAAATATGTTTTAACCTTCAAAAGATTTCAATTAGGCTTGTGGAGGTAAGATCTTTCAACAATCACTCAACAAAACCATGTGACCAAAGTTGTTCAAGTCAGTAGGAACAGATTATTGTAATTTTAAAGTGCAGAGTGATTACCAGTATTTCGAACAAAACAACAAATATGGATATTGTAGACTGCACAAACTATCTACCTCTATACATCTAGTATTTTACCATGCATGGTGGAAGCCTACAGTATGTGTGTGTATGTGTATGTGTGTGTGTATGTGTATTCTGAATTCTGCTTTAGTCCTCAAGACCTTTTACAGTGCATACTGTACTCCTCAATGACTCACTGGTGAGACAATCAGAGTTGTTCCTGGACACATTGAGGACATCATGGTGCACCTGCCACTTTACTTCAATGGCATTTTCAGTTAAAAAAAGAACATAAAATACCTAGTTCCCTCTTCAACTGTATATGTACTTTAGGAAAAAAAAAAAATCCTAAAAAAAAATATATATATATATATATATATATATATATATATATATATATATATATATATATATATATATATATATATATATATATATTTCTTGAATCAACATCCTTGTGATCCCCCATGGTGCCTTTTCCCCTGGGGCAACTAGTAATCAGAAGTTCCTCTGTTTGCTTTCCTGCTGTTCAGCCAACCAGTCTTGTGCCCACTCCTCATCATGACATCATGCTAGAATATGTCATCACCCTGTGAGGACCCTCTGAGAACCCTGTAATGGACTCTTGGGCAGTGCCCACATCACTAGGAAGTTGTATAGGAACTTCATACTGGACTGCCACACAGTACTGACTAAAGAAAAAAAAGATCTGGAACCTGGCATACCATATGACTAGAGTAATGGGTAGGTAATTGGGGCTTATAGGTACATTTTGTTATAAAAAAAATATAGACTAAAGTATAATAAAGTATAAGGCCCCTTTCACACTGGGCAGAACCGCTCAGTGGACTCTGCTAGCTCAGCGGGAGATCGTTCCGTTGATCTCCGCTGAGCTGGCGGATGACAGGTCCCTCTCTGCTCACTGAGCAGGGAGGGACCTGTCAGAGCCTCGCTGATTTCTATAGGGAGATCGGACGAAAACGGACAGCATGTCTGTTTTCATCAGATCCACCAGACGAATGGTGAATGTATCGCCATACGTCTGTTTTTGAGCGCATCGGATGGCAGATGGGTGTCAGCGGACACATCTTCGTCGACATCCGCCTGCCCATAGGAGTCAATGGGTGGCCTGCTCGGATCTGCCTGAAAAACGGACAGGTGGATCCGAAAGGGCTTATCATGTAAAAGGGGCCTAAATCGATAAAGTGGGGTTGAGTTGGGAAATGCGCTTTAAAGAGGTCACTCTCTCATTGGCCAAAACACTGCAGAATCTCAATTGCTAGTGAGGGAGTTGTGACTGAACAATATCCTAATGGTTTAGCTGGGGAGGGCTGGGAAAGACACTCTAGGAGATGATGTGTGGACAAATTGTTAAACCTTACTGTGATATGGGCCTTACACAGGTTAACAATTATTGTAGCTGTGTGTCTATGGGATGATGTGAAAAACAAGCAATTTTAGTGGTCTCTAAACTTTCGGCTCAGTTTTCCGCAGCCAATGTGGCAACAGAGGAGGGGGGGGAGTCAGAGAAGCAAAGCTTCCCTTTTTGGGTGGAGCTTCACTTTAAGTCCAAGTGGCAGACAGACGTGGTAGTGTATATACATTACAAGTAAATCCCACACTTACTGGTCTTTTCAACAAAGCAGAGCAAAAATAAATGAGAAAGCGTCAGACATAGTAACCATAGCAACCAGATTTCTGTTTACTAAGGAGAGGTGTATCATAAATGGTTGTTGTGGGTTTCTGCACTTTACCTTCCCTGTTTGTTGTTTACCCTAATCCTTATACCTCCAGTCAAAACTTTTTAGGTTTGAGTAAGGAAGGAAATAGTTGAAACTGCAGTGTGTGTCCCATTGGGGAGATTTTTCTTTACTTTTTGTCTCATTGGAAGATTTCCCCTCTCTTCCTGTTCTAGTGACAACTCAAAATTTTGGATTACCTCATTACTTTTAGATCCACTGAGAAAGGTCAACAGGTCAAATAGAGAAGTAAATTTCCACAGGCTACAAAAACCACCCAACAGCAATTCTAACCCTTCCATTAAAAAATGGTTTTGGCTTTAGATGCACTTTATTGAACAAGCCAATTTCTGCTCTGTTTTGTGTTATATAAAATGTTTAAATTCAAACTCTAAAATAAAAAAAAAATAAAAAATGTTTCTGCGCTGTGGTGAGGTAGGCCACTGGCACAAACAAGTAGTATACCCAGCTTAAAAAACAATGTACAAAAAGTGTGTAACGCCAAAGATATGAATGTGAATGAACTATCAATCAATATATAAAAGGCCTCAATAAGTGGGGAGGAGACACTAGTGCCGACGTCACGCCACTGCTCGATTCCGGGTCAGCAGCGGCTTTCAATGCATCTTTATTAAAACTACAACATCATGAGGATTACTTCTGGCTCCTGGTGAGCTTTATTTTAGTTAGACCCTGATGTGGAGTGTCGCTGGACAAATTCACTGGGTTTACTCTTCACTGGATGACAGCACGAAAGGCCCGTACACACAATACGAAATTCGTACAAGTAGTCTGCTGATTTTCGGATCGTTAGTACATTGTTTTCGACAGCTGATTTCCCTTTTTCGTCAGACAAAAGCTGGATGTGCAGACTATAAAATTTTTGTTGGATGTGAACTCAACTTCCGATATTTGTTTCATTAGTACGGTTTTCGTACAAAAAAATCATAAGAGCAAGACCACGTATGCTCAGAAACAAAAGGATACATACAAAACTATTCAACACATTACGTCACTTCTGAAGTTGTGTTCTGTAGTTCGAAAATTTTCGTATTGTGAGTAACCTCTTCACTTTCCACATGAGACTAGTATGCCACAAAAAACAGACGTTCGGTCGCCTGAAAATTGAACTATGTGTATGAGACTTTATCCAAAGCCTACATGCTGTTGTAATGGAAGCCATCATCTCTGGTGAGTGTCCATTTCACTGGGATGTGGTGGCGGACCTCTGAGCACTTTGTTTGAAAACTTATGTTCACTTCAAGAGGTATTAGAGATGGTTTCTCTTCACTGACGCATTGGATTTTTCTAACAAGCCTTCATTGTTTTACTGGACTTTTCACATATGCTTTACTGCTCCTATCATGGAGGACTGTATTCACTTATTGTGGACTTTTTTACTTTATACTGATTGATCATTCATTCATATTCATATCATGCTCTAAAATGTTTGAAAATATAATTTAGTAACTTACTTACCCTTCAAAGCAGTGGGCAACAGTCAAAACCCATTTTTTCCCTATAAGAACACAGCCACAGATGTGCCCACTTGGTTCACTCTGTAGGGAACATTGCCAAGGCCATCGCCCAGGTCGGCTGGTTCTGCCACCAAGGATCCTCTTGCTCATTCTGGCTGCAGGGCGACGTCCACAGTCTGAAAAACACATGAAAGGATCATACCATTTTTGTCCTGGTGAATACTGTTAGCAGATAGAAGGTGATGGTAAATGCAGAATTTTCCAATTGTTCCAGTATCCAGCACTAAAAGAACACCTGTATTACTGTCATGCAGAGGAATCTTTGTCCGATGGTGCAAGAATAGTCCCTAGCTGGATACAGAGAGTGGTATGGAAGCATGTGATCAGGTAAGTAAACACTGACCACTAATGTGGGGGTATGGGGGATAACAGGACTGCCACAGACCAGCAAGGCAAGGTAGAGGCAGGTTAACAACACTTCAAATGACCAGCATTGCCAGGCTGGGGGGGGTCACTGCCAATGACCAGCAATGCAAAGCGAGAGGGCTACCAACACTGCCGTTGACTAGCAATGCATGGGGGGGGGTTAACAGCAACGCCCCTGACAAGCAGTGCACACTGAAGTTACCAGCACAGCCAGTAAACACCAGTGAATGAGGTGTTCCTGTTACTGTCAGTAAAGCCAATGCTGGGGTTTTTTTTTGCAGCCACTGACATCAATGATGGGGCTATTATTTGGTTCACTAACACCAATGTTGGAGATTATTACTGTGCCTACAGACACATGTTGGACGTTATTATAGGAGTACTGCAGCAACTGTAACCAATGCTGGGGGATATTACTCCAGCCAAAGACACCAATGATGGGACTTTTATTACAGCCACCGACACCAATAATAGAGTTTATTTTTCTCTCACTTTCTCTTTAGTGTGCTTTGCAATACATTGCAATAAATGCAGCAGGACTGAAATTGCAGTGTCTTACAGTCCACTAACTTTAAAGGACCTGTATAACTCAACCTGATGCACCTAAACACATGCTAATGTGTGGCCCTCTGGGAGTGTCGGGGGGGGCACATTTGAAGTCCTCTATATTTTTTAAGTTGCCCACAATGTATTGATGAAATAAATGCTTTGCGTTTTTTGCGTACCTGTATACCAAGTGTAGCACCGGCTTAGTATTGCCTCTGTAACATATGCAGAGTATTGCTCTCTGAAATATTGCACTGCATTTTCTGGCTAAACTGATAGCAGGAGGAGAGACTCTATTGGGTACAGCTGCAGGATTGAAGGCAGATTGGCTTCTGCTGTAGCTAAGAAGGAAGCCCACCCCTAACAACAAAAACAAGGAAGGACAGGATTGGATAGCAGCCCAGGAGAGCTGTGATTGGGGAGAGAGAGAGGACACAGGAGGGGAGACAGACTGGCATTGTGGCAGGCAGACAGAAAAAGTATCCCATGTGTTTATCTCCTGAGCACTTCCAGAGCCTGTGACTCTCCTAAAGGAAGGTGCACACTTGAGAGGGGAGTTTGCAGTGTGTTATTCTACCTGAAGATGTGCTAACAGTGCAGAGAAATCTAGAGAAGAATTTCAGTACTGCAGCAATCATCATCATTATCCTGTTTGGAGGTTTCTGTGGCATGTGTTGCTCCCATTGCCATCCAGTTGACTGAGACAGCGATCAATCTACCAATTGCCGGAAATAAGATATATCCAGTGCATCTAATGGTGAGAGATCTTCTGCCATCCTTGTGTAAGTGGATCTTGATTAATCCTGCTAGGTCCTATTTACTGCTAATGCAGCTCTATCTGAAGGTGGATCACCACATCTGTTAATTTTTGTGACACTTTGCGAAGATACCCCTTTCCATTCTGTGGATTACTAATATTACTTCACAAAAAAGGGCCCCAACGCTGGCAGACTCTGTGTGTGTTTGTGTGAATAGAATTCCCACTGGCCTGTGATTAGCTAGAACCTACAAGACCTAGGTAGGATCTTATAGTCAGTAATATCACTTTTGGGAAATTGTTGAACATTATTTTTCTATTGTATTGTACAGTTTCGTTCACCACTCGGTCAGTGCATTTCAGGCAAGGCCTCCCACTGGCGGTTAAAGTGAACGAACACAAATCCTGTTTTCCTTTACTGAGTAGTTGTATTATATCATTGCATTTAATATTGGTATTCTGTTAATCAGTTTGTCTCTTTTCAGGGCTTATTGCTAGTTCAGTGTTTTGGTGTTACTTGGATCCAGGTGAGGGTGAGCCATCACTGGTGTGGGACAGAAGACCCGTATATTACAGCTGCCCTTGCGGGGGGTAGCGCTACACAAGATTATATTTCTTTTTAGTGATATTGTTATTTCATTCTTTATACTTTCTGAAAATACAACCTTCGCATTTCTAGAATCCAGTTTATATCCTAAAGCCCATAAAACCTTCCAATCAGGCAGACCTATGCCATGCCACATATACGGTAGCTCCTCACTCCCACCTAGGGCTGGGCCCACCTCCTGTACACTAATGTGTCTAAGGTCCTATTTAACATGAACAGCAATCAAAAGATAAATATGTGGTACTATAGGAGTGGACAGATTAACAAGAACCTTTGACCTACATGAGCAAAGCAACAGCTAACTTTATAAGGCATGCATCTATTGTGTTTATATTTTGTTTCCCTTTTTTCTACTTTATTCAGTTTCTCATATATTAACTGAATTAAAATATTTTATACCATGACAATAAACATACTACATTCAGTATACAAATTAAGGGGTTTTAAAGGCTGGATTTTGTTTTGTTTTTTAATTAAAATTAAAAAAAAAGGGTTTGGCTCCTGCTGCTTCCTCTCTGTCTTGTGGGAGCGGGGAGAGAGGAGAAAGCCGTTGCAAATGGGCACAGTGCCAGATGAAGGGAGGGTTCAGATTCATATTTAGGGGGGGGGGGTTTACAAATACTGGAAAAAATGTTCATCTTACTGCAGGGACTGTAAAAAATGTTTCCCTTTAGTGTTATAGGCTAATTAAGGCTCCATTCACACCTGAGCATATTGAATTACTGGCGTTTCTTTGGAATTTTTGTAAGCTTAAGCTATTAAGCTTTTTTGCAGCGTTAGTGTTTTAGAAGTGTATTACAAGCGTTTTACAGCTTCAGGCGTTTTTGTTTAACCAATAGAAAGCACTAGGGGGAGGAGAGGGAGAGGAAATTAATGGTGGAAAGCTGCTACAGTGCCTTAAAAAGTATTCATATCCCTTGAAATTTTCCACATTTTGTCATGTTCCAACCAAAAAACGTAAATGTATTTTATTGGGATTTTATGTGATAGACCAACACAAAGTGGCACATACTATGTTTTGAAAAAGTATTCACACCCCTTGAAATTTTCCACATTTTGTCATGTTACAGCTGTTGCAGAACTACAAGTCCCATGAGGCATAGCAAGACTGACAGCCACAAGCATGACTCCCAGAGGCAGAGACATGATGGGAATTGTAGTTTTGCAACAGCTGGAGGTTGCATATCCCTGTGATAGACCAACACAAAGTGGCACATAATTGTGGAAGTAAAATGATCAATGGTTTTCAATTTTTTTTTTACAAATAAATATGTGAAAAGTGTGGCGTGCATTTGTCAACCCCCCTAAAGTCAATACTTTGTAGAACCACTTTTTACTACAATTACAGCTGCAAGTCTTTTTTGGGGATGTCTCTACCAACTTTGCATCTAGAGAGTGAGATTTTTGCCCATTCTTCTTTGCAAAATAGCTCAAGCTCTGTCAGACTGGATGGAAAGCATCTGTGAACAGCGATTTTCAAGTCTTGCCACAGATTCTCAATTGGATTTAGGTCTGGACTTTTACTGGCCCATTCTAACACATGAATATGCTTTGATCTAAACCATTCCATTGTAGCACTGGCTGCATGTTTATGGTCATTGTCCTGCTGGAAGATAAACCTCCACCCCAGTCTCAAGTCTTTTGCAGACTCTATAATGCCGCGTACACACGATCGGAATTTCAGCCCGCAAAAGACCGATGAGAGTTTTTCGTTGGAAAATGCGACAGTGTGTATGCTCCATTGGACTTTTGCTGGCCGAATTCCAGCCAGCAAAAGATCCTATCCGAAAATGCGATTGTCTGTGGCAATTTCAACGCGCAAAATCCCTACGCATGCTCGGAAACTGCCGCCACCATGTTTCATGCTGAGGATAGTGTGTTCAGGGTGATGTACAGTGTTAGCTTTTCACCACACATAGCATTTTGCTTTTAGGCCAAAAAGTTAAATTTTGGTCTCATCTGACCAGAGCACCTTCTTCCACATGTTTGCTGTGTCCCCCACATGGCTTCTCACAAACTGCAAACAGGACTTCTTACGGCTTTCTTCCCACAATGGCTTTCTTCTTGCCACTCTTCCATAAAGGCCAGATTTGTGGAGTGCACGACTAATAGTTGTCCTGTGGACAGATTCTTCCACCTTAGATGTGGATCTCTGCAGCTTCTCCAGTTTCCATGGGCCTCTTGGCTGCTTCCCTGATTATTGCTCTCCTTGCCCAGCCTGTCAGTTTAGGTGGACGGCCATGTCTTGCTAGGTTTGCAGTTGTGCCATACTGTTTCCATTTTCGGATGATGGATTGAACAGTGCTCAGTGAGATGTTCAAAGCTTTTGAAAAAATTTTTTTATAACCTAACCCTGCTTTAAACCTCTCCACAACTTTATGCCTGACCCATCTTGTGTGTTCCTTTTCTTTATGATGCTGTTTGTTTACTAAGGTTCTCTAACAAACCTCTGATGGCTTCACAGAACAGCTGACATTAAAGTGAGATGAAATTACACACAGGTGTATGCTATTTACTAATTAGGCAATTTCTGAAGGCAATTGGTTCCACTAGATTTTAGTTGGGGGTATCAGAGTAAAGGGGGATGAATACAAATGCACACCACACTTTTCAGATATGTATTTGTAAAAAATTATGAAAACCATTTATCATTTTCCTTCCACTTCACAATTACTGCTTGGACCTTGAAGAAGGGGGGCACACCCTGAAAGCGTGTCCTGCAAATTTGGATGTTAGTGTAAATAAAAAAAGTATCATGGACAGTGATCAATAAGTATTGGGAACTGAAATAATGTGACTGATTAGCCAATGTGGCTATAAATACTGAAGTATTTTCCCAACATCCATTAGAGCCAAGGAAGCAACCTGAATTAGTGGTGAAACATCTTCAACATTACAGAAGCCCTGTTCAATGTGATTAAATGCTGCTAGCTGATTTCTGGCAGTATTTCCAAAGAAATAGGTATAACTGTACTGTTTTTGTACCAAAAATGAACATTGTCTTAGCTGGGAAGTAAAATGACAGAGGGACCTCCTATCAGCAATTGGAATGATTGTAGTCAGTTTTCTGATTTCTTGTTTTTTTTGGAGAAATACCTGTTTGTTTGTATGTGGACATCCTTGAACACACTTTACCCTATAGGCTCAATTTAGCAGAAAGCTCCTTAGTTTCAGAACAACCATTATTTTCAACAACAGTAGTCAATAAGAGAATAAAATAACAGCCAAGAGGATGGAAAGAACAATCCTTTTGACAAATAACACCTGTGTTCTAACTTACTGAACTGACCCTAGTGTGCTAAGGAGAATGTACTGACTGCTGTGCAAATAAACAGCCTGGCCTCTATGTCCCCTTGGAGTGAAACATTAAACTCATTGGAAAGGTAATTTACAAACTCCAAGGAGACTAGAAGGGTAATATGATGTATATGCCTGTTACTAATCTCAGATAAATCAATAGTGAGTGCATAATTCCATCACAAGATATAACCAGACTTTTCCACATAAAACTGACATGGCTCCAGGTTTATTTTCATTTGATGCCCACTATAAATTATTAAAATTGGAGGGTATAACTTTCTTAGATACATTTAACAATAACAAAAAATATGTATTTCAAGACACCGTAATGCCCCGTACACACGATCGAAATTTCCGACAACAAAATCCATGGATTTTTTCCGATGGATGTTGGCTCAAACTTGTCTTGCATACACATGGTCACACAAATCTTGTCGGAAATTCCGAACGTCAAGAACGCGGTGACTTACAACATCTATGACGAGCCGAGAAAAATGAAGATCAATAGCCAGTGCTGCTCTTCTGCTTGATTCCGAGCATGTGTGGAACATTTTGCTTCGGAATTGTGTACACACGATCGGAATTTACGACAACGGATTTTGTTGTGGGAAAATTTGAGATCCAGAACTCAAATTTTGTGTGACGGAAATTCCGATGGAAATATATATATATATATATATATCACATAGAATAATACCAGCTCAGTGGTGATGGGCTTTGACTTATTTACCCCATGCACCCCAAAACAGCAGCATAGGAATGTTATTCACAACTTAACTGCCCTTAGTTGCTATTCTCCACCCCATAAAAAGGTAAAGAATGCATATATGTTCAACCAAGGCAAATATAGAGTAAAAATAGAGATGCATTATAACAGAAATGTTTCCTGTTGTTTAATGAAGTAGCTAAAAATGACAGCGTGGTAATTACTGCATTGAAGTCTCCTAGAATCCCGTGCTCCTCTTACTCAGATTCAGCCCCTGCTTCGCTAACTTTAATTTTAAGATACTACTAGAATAGCGTATAGTTTCTAAGTTAATATGAAATGTAAAGGGCACAGGATACTAAAAATATCAGAATAGAGGAGCATTATCAAAAATTCTTTGCCTATGGCACAAAAATAAGAATAAATGGTTGCACCTCTGATTATAGGGTTCATATAATAGTTACTGTGCTGGTTAATGGAAAGTTCATGAGCAGGGTTTTCACTGTGCAACTGTACAATATTATTCCTAGCCATCATTGTTATGCATGCCTGGATTGGATCTACAAAATATGCAAGATTTTCTTAAAGATTGTCTCCATTAATCATCCAATAACTAATAAAACCTGCAGAGGATAAAAAGGTACAGATGTGAAAAATGTATATCCTTGCAATTATTTGAGATGAGTTCTTCCTCAAGCTAGGCCTGATATCAGAGATAAATCTTTAGGATTAACGCTGGATCTTAATTTTTGTTACTAAATTATAAAGACACATTTTGTACTGTTATTATTATTGTTGTAGCACTGGATCCAGCCAATTCATTCTAATTAATGGATCTCATGTCAGACTAATTCATTTATTTAAAAGGCTTTTCAGTCAAGGGTTGCCTTTTCACAGTACCTGACCTGATTGTTACTGAAAAATGTCTGCTTTTTAAGTTTGATTTAAGTTCTATTTTCTCTTCCCTCTTCTGCATTAGATTCTCCTGAATCACTCCTTCAAAAAGCAGCAGGCAACTGACCTCTGTTATGTCCTCTGAACATCACTCCGGGTGTAAATGGAGTAAGTTCATAACAGGCTGAAATTGTATAACTGCATGTCTAATAGACTGGTATAGTTATTGCTATTAAAGTGCTTCTTGGTTTCCTACAATATCATTATCATCATTATCTAGTGGTTTGAACACAATAACACGTATCTCTGCCAAAGAAATGTGATAGGGGCGGGGGGTGTCCCTACATATTAACAGTTTCACTGACCAGCAAGGATTGAACTACTTGGGTTATTTTTAATATTACAATGATGCAACAGTGTAACTAGCAAACAAGACCAAAATGTTATAATCAGTACCAAAACATAAATGACTAAAAATCGTTTTGTTAGGTAAAAATAATTATTACTGTAAATAAATATTATATTATATAGACCCAGCATATGGAGATTTATGCTGCTTTTTAGAAGTCTTCAAGTTTTCTTCCCACCTCCAGTTGTAAAAAAACTGTTTAACAGAGCTCAATAGCTCAAGATGAAATGTACACACACAAGTGAATGAGGCAGAGCAGTGACTTGTCCCCCCTCTCTCCCTTCTTCCTTATAACTGTGTCTAAGCTTTCAACTGGAAAGGGGAGGCTGAAGGTAAAACGCTTCTGTTGATTACAGGTGCCTGGGTTGCAAATGCACGCAAAAACTGTAACATAGACGCTGCTAAAATGAAGGCAGCCCGATTGGAGGCAGCCAACTGTGTCTCTAATTTGCTTGATAAATGCCCTTCATAGTGCTCTGGAAATAGTTTGTCATATTATACTGTATTTTTACTTGCAAAACAAAGGGTCAAAATTTAAAAAAAACAACTGGTTTGCTGATCCTTCCTCTTTTTCCAGTTCCCCCCTCCCACTACATTGCTCCTATGCTGTACATCAGATGTGACATCTGCTAGATATATTTGTGTGCTTACTTTTTTATAATAAAATTGTGCTACACCAGCGGCTGCTTGGTGCCTCTCTTCCCTTCCCCTATTTTGTTACAGAACCTGCGTTCCCAGCCCTACTTGAGAAGGCAGCCTCGTATGAGTCCTGATTGTTAGCCAGTGACTGAGATGATCACTTTATTCCTAACCTCTGGTAATATATGATGCTATTTTAGCTGAGTACATTGAGATAATTGTCCCTTTGGTAACTTGTGCACAGTCTAGGGTAGCATAGACAAGGGTAGCGCCTAGTGTGTTTTTCTGTTTTGTTGAATACAACCTTCACATTTAAGAATCGGTAGGGATGGGGGGTTTGCAGTGATTCCATAATTCCAAAAATGTGTCACCATAAATGTCAGGATGATGGCATTGTCTATCGGGTCAAACAAAATCTTGAATAGCACTACAAAATGATCTGAATGACTGATATGCCAGACTGTCATTGGAAATGGGAAGGCTGGTCCCATGGCTTATACTTAGCAATAAGAAAAACAGTTCTATATAGCTAATGTTACTAGATGTTCACCTAAATGAGGTACATAAAACAACAATATGTTTACTTACCTTCCTTAGTGCATAGAAGTGAAATTTTGCTTCTACTTTCACACGGTTGCCTGGAAAGAAAAAGAAAGCTGTGTGGGTGACAGATATAATACGAGAAGATATCGTAACATCGTGGACAGGAGTTTTTATCTATAAAAGTTTATGAATTACAAGTTAGCAAACCTATATATAAAAGGCAAAAATTTTATTGGATTGAGGATTACAATATCAGTACTCTAACAGAGAAAATTTGGATATTATGAGGCTCGACTGAAACAAATATTTAATACTGGTTATATTAGTAGTGAAGGTTAATTAGTCATTTACAAGGATACATATTTAATCTTATTATTTTTTTTAACAATATTATCACTCCCATCATTGTACACACTCAGTACCATAAAATATCACAAAACACATCCTTACTTCACGTGGAACGATCAAACTAAACTTCAAGGAAAATTCTGCTAAACAACTCAGTTTACATTAAAATGTTGTTAAAAAAACAAGCTTAACTGCATAAAAATGTTTCCACCAAGACCTAAACTGCAGAACTAGTTGGAGATCCTTGTAAGGAACCAGACCCACCAATGTATCCAGCATTGGCAGCATGACTGAGGCTGGGTTCACACTGGTCCGACAAACGCTCCGACATTGGGAGCTCATGTCGCATGACGTGTGAAATGTAATGTTTCCCTATGGGAGCCGTCCTAACTGGTCCGACACAAGTCGTTCCGACTTTAGAAATGCTCCCTGTACTACTTTGGTCCGACTTTGATCCTACTTCAGCCTATTGACTATCATTGAAGTCGGATCAAAGTCGGATTGCCGTCTTGCATGATCCGACTTCGGCACGCGACTTGTGCTCAGATGATCTTGAGGGGGAACTCTGCGCCAAATTTTAAATAAAAATCCGGCATGGGTTCCCCCTCCAAGGGCATACCAGGCCCTTGGGTCTGGTATGGACCTTGAAGGGAACCCCCTACGCCGAAAAAACGGCGTGGGGGGTCGCCCCCAATCCATACCAGACCCTTATCCGAGCACGCAGCCCGGCCGGACAGGAATGGGGGTGGGGACGAGCGAGCGCCCCCCCCCTCCTGAACCGTACCAGGCCGCATGCCCTCAACATGGGGGGGTGGTGCCTTGGGGGAGGGGGCGCGCTGCGGCCCCCCCACCCCAAAGCACCCTGTCCCCATGTTGATGAGGACAAGGGCCTCTTCCCGACAACCCTGGCCGTTGGTTGTCGGGGTCTGCGGGCGGGGACTTATCGGAATCCGGGAGCCCCCTTTAATAAGGGGGCCCCCAGATCCCGGCCCCCCACCCTATGTGAATGAGTATGGGGTACAGCGTACCCCTACCCATTCACCTAGGAAAAAAGTGTCATTTAAAAAAAAACACTACACAGATTTTTAAAGCATTTTATTCGACAGCTCCGGGGGTCTTCTTCCGACTTCGGGGGTCTCTCCGGTTCTTCTCCGCGCTCTCCGGGTCTTCTGCCGGGCTCCTCCTCTCTCTTCTGCTCTTTTGCCGCTCTTTTGCTAAAGAGGAGGAGCCCGGTCTGCTGCCTTCTTCTCTTCGGGGGTCTCTCCGGTTCTTCTCCACGCTCTCCGGATCTTCTGCCGGGCTCCTCCTCTCTCTTCTGCTCTTTTGCCGCTCTTTTGCTAAAGAGGAGGAGCCCGGTCTGCTGCCTTCTTCTCTTCGGGGGTCTCTCCGGTTCTTCTCCACGCTCTCCGGATCTTCTGCCGGGCTCCTCCTCTCTCTTCTGCTCTTTTGCCGCTCTTTTGCTAAAGAGGAGGAGCCCGGTCTGCTGCCTTCTTCTCTTCGGGGGTCTCTCCGGTTCTTCTCCGCGCTCTCTGGATCTTCTGCCGGGCTCCTCCGCTCTCTTCTGCTCTTTTGCTAAAGCGGAGGAGCCTGGTCTTCAATCTTCTGCCTTCTGCCCTCTTCTCCTGATGTTGACACGACGCTCTCTGGGGCTAGAATGCTCTCTGTGCGCTCTGCTCTGATTTATATAGGCGGTGACCCCGCCCCCTTAAGCCGTCACAGTCCCTGGGCATGCTGGGACTGTGACGTTTTAGGGGGCGTGGTCATCACCCGATGACCACGCCCCCTTATGCCGTCATAGTCCCAGCATGCCCAGGGACTGTGACGGCTTAAGGGGGCGGGGTCACCGCCTATATAAGTCAGAGCAGAGCGCACAGAGAGCATTCTAGCCCCAGAGAGCGTCGTGTCAACATCAGGAGAAGAGGGCAGAAGGCAGAAGATTGAAGACCAGGCTCCTCCTCTTTAGCAAAAGAGCGGCAAAAGAGCAGAAGAGAGCGGAGGAGCCCGGCAGAAGACCCGGAGAGCGCGGAGAAGAACCGGAGAGACCCCCGAAGTCGGAAGAAGACCCCCGAAGTCGGAAGAAGACCCCCGGAGCTGTCTAATAAAATGCTTTAAAAATCTGTGTAGTGTTTTTTTTTTAAATTGACACTTTTTTCCTAGGTGAATGGGTAGGGGTACGCTGTACCCCATACTCATTCACATAGGGTGGGGGGCCGGGATCTGGGGGCCCCCTTATTAAAGGGGGCTCCCGGATTCCGATAAGTCCCCGCCCGCAGACCCCGACAACCAACGGCCAGGGTTGTCGGGAAGAGGCCCTTGTCCTCATCAACATGGGGACAAGGTGCTTTGGGGTGGGGGGGGGCCGCAGCGCGCCCCCTCCCCCAAGGCACCACCCCCCATGTTGAGGGCATGCGGCCTGGTACGGTTCAGGAGGGGGGGGGCGCTCGCTCGTCCCCACCCCCATTCCTGTCCGGCCGGGCTGCGTGCTCGGATAAGGGTCTGGTATGGATTGGGGGTGACCCCCCACGCCGTTTTTTCGGCGTAGGGGGTTCCCTTCAAGGTCCATACCAGACCCAAGGGCCTGGTATGCTCTTGGAGGGGGAACCCATGCCGGATTTTTACTTAAAATTTGGCGCGGAGTTCCCCCTAAAGATTCATACCAAACACAGTGCCGGGCATTGGCGGGGATCCAAGTCGGATCCCCGTTCATTGAAAGTCGGACACATGCCGGCTTCATGTCGCAGGGCAAAGTCGGATCCAAAGTAGGACGGCTGTCGTGTCGCACCAGTGTGAACCCAGCCTGAAGCAGAGAAATCTTTGACTTCGCTCATATCCCAGTGTAAGACAGCAATTGTGTTATAGGGTGTACCCTTGACGGTTGCTATAATTCCTTGCCCAGGAAATTAGTTACAAATATTACACTATTCTGGTGGGGATTCACTGTCTCAAAATAAAAATTACCTTTCAATTAAAGTTTATCTCCAGAGCTTTTTTGAATACAGTGGGGAAAGGTCTGACCCTCTGTCAAGTCTTTAATGCTAATGGATAAAGAAGGTGTCACACTATCCCTTCAAAATAATAGTGTCACTAATATAAACTCAATGTGAATCAACAACAAACAAATCAGTGAGGCTGGTAAAAAAACTAAACTGTGCAACAAATAAACATATCAGTGAACATAATGAAAAATAAACTGCATTAATTGTGTCAAACTGCAGTGTATAGAAGTGAAAAACACTTATAAATGCACAAAAAAATGCCCTCGACACGTTTCGTCACAACCAACCCCATCATGGGGCACAGGAGTTAGTTGTCGGCTGACAATGTTGGTTTTGATAAAACACGTTAGATGGAGCTTAGCGGGGACACTCGGGTAAGTGGAGGTGTTTTTGACATGCTGTAAGCACAGATTTTTTAAAATTTTTAAGTTTTTAATGTTGTCTGTATCCCCTTTAGGGAGGTTCACTCTGTTTGTCCTGATGTCTATTGTCATCACGATATAAAGTGGGTAGGGATGAGCTTTAGGTTCAGGTCAGTGGAGAGTGTGACCCAAGTTCTAGCTGTTTGAGGTTCTCAAAACACACAATTTGATCTCTTCATCCACCTGAACCCTGCTGCAGGTGGAGGTGATACAATTAGTGACAGTTTCACTACCACCACTAAATGAGTCACTTCCTGGCCCACCCACCAGTTTGTTCCTCACACAAGCCAGATGGTGGCGCTGGCTGACATGCAGCCTGTTGGCCATTTTTTGCTATTTAGCACAGCGCTACTTTAAATGGTAATTGCGCAGTCATGCAACACTGCACCCAAATTAAATTTATATAATTTTTTTCACACAAATAGAGCGTACTTTTGGTGGTATTTGATCACCACTGGGTTTTTTCTTTTTTATTATATAAATTAAAAAAAATTAAACATTTTGAAAAAAAACTATGTTTTTTACTTTCTGCTATAAAATATATCCAATTAAAAAAAAAACTTCATAAATGTAGACCAAAATGTATTCTGCTACATTCCCAATAAGTGCATATTTGCCTGTACAGGCTGCCTGTCCGCAGTATATTGCAGGCAGGTGGTCCGCAAGTAGTTAATTGCTTATGGCTATGCTGCCACCCTTTGGTCATTGTTATAATTACACTAAATTTTCTATGTATCCTCCTCCTTATATGGTGTAGCTTCCTTCCTACCTCATTGTGAGTACCTGTATTATTTCTGCACGGAGGCTCGGAAAGTAATATTCCATTTGGGCCTTCAAACACTAATGTCAACATCTACTGTATCATATTGTTTGCCTCAACTCGCCTGCACGCAATAAAGATATTTCTGGATGCCACGTTTTTGGTGAGTTCAGTCACCCAATGAAATCTGTCGACGGTGATTGACTCTGCTATATTCAGGCCAAGCATGGAGGTCTCAGGAGATAATCCACTATTACAATACCTGGAGTCTAAATAGGAGGACTGGGAAACTTTGGCCTGGGCACCACAACCAGCTAGCCCCCTTTCATGATAGGGGCAAATTTTGTAGGCTAAAGAAAGTATATTATGGGAATTGTGCTATGGTGCTGTATTGATTGGTGGGCATCATGAAAAGTGGCTTTTTCTAAAGGACATATTTTTAATTGGGACACACATTTTCACATCTCTCAGCATCAGCTTCCTTTGCAACTCTTGGCATTCTGTTGTATGACATTTCAGAGCCCAAAGAATTCAGAGCTGGAGGACTTCCATTTGCCAGACCATGTCATTGGGAGGGAGCACACATGGGCAGGGCAAGGTCAGGACAGAGACAGGAAACAAGGGTAGCACAGAGCAAACTACTGGGAGCAGGGTAAAGGGAACTGGTCACAGGAGCAGGTCTCAAGAGCAGGTACAGGAGCAAACATCAAGATCAGGCAGGGACAAGGCTCACAGGAAGAACATTTGAAGCACTGAACTTCAGTCAAGGGTGGGATTATATGCCTTCCAGCAGCCCACGTCAGGTGCAGCAAAATTACTCGGACAGCTCAACTGGTGGGAAATACCTGCTTGTGGCCACCGGAACAGTGTCCTTTAACTCCGGGCACAACAGTGCCACCAGCAGGTGACCCAGGTAATGACACAAGTCCTGACAGCGGGTCTGTGTGGACGCAGGTAGATACTGTATATAATGCCCAGCATGTGTCACATCAATGTCTGAATTGTAAAGTATCTGAACTCAGGGCCACCACACCAACATATGCTAGAAGTGCTGGCCCAGTGAAGCAAATTCTACTATGCCTCTCAACTTAGAAACACAACACTAGGAATTCAGAAAGATGTAAAAAACAGCAAAAAGACATGGACAATCCTGATTATTCAAAAGAGCAGCATATTTCTCAGACAGCATTTCACAATCCTTAAAAGGGAGGTTTTCTGCTTTTCAGTGTTTGGTAGAATTAGCAGCAATAATGAACTGTGAAAGAATCACGTTATTAATCCCAAACTTTACTCTTTTCTCTGCTGCTGTAATTTCTAGTTTTCATTTCTTTTTGCTTTGAGATGTTAGACAACAACATTAAAAAACCTCAGTTTGGAATTGTTTCTGCTGAATCATAAAAATAGCTTAGTGGAGCTGCCAGCATCATATTAATTAAATACAGTACAAAAGTCCCCTTTCTACAAAAAAAAAAAAAAAAAGCATTTTGAGCATATTGTATAATGTAATATAAAACAGATCTACAAGGGTGTTCCCATCTTAAGTTAATTTCTAATATTTTATTTGGAAGGATCCACACTTCATTTAAAATCATCAAAATTGTAGTAATTATTATTTCTATGATTAAACCGAAATATTGCCCATGTTTAACTGATGCAATAATAGCACATATAAAAGTTGTACACACTGGAAATAAGGCCAATTTAATTGTGTAGTTATGTTCATTCAGGGTCATAACTAATTATGTTTTTTAAGACCTCACAATACAATTTTTACAATGATTTTTAACATGAATGGGGATTATAATAAAACTGCTGTAATGACTCAGGATTATTATACAAGGGACATAACAGATTTTGATGACTAAAGCAAAGAGACATTACAGTTCTTGTTAAGACATTTAACATGCCTACTTGATAAAATAATATCTGTTTTTAGGTTTCTGAATGATGGTAAACAGTACTTACAAACTAGGTAAAAAAAGGAAAGTTTTTCTACTTTAAAGTTTTACATTTTTCACTGATGGCGGCTGAACAAAGCAGCAGGAGAACAAAACAAAGGTGTTTAAGTGCTTCTAGGGAGGTGATGTTTATGTAAACCAGTTGATTTACTTTGCATGCGAAAGGTACTGGATTACTTTAAAGCTGGCTTAAGATGGGCTGAATTTCGATCCATCCACAGTTGTTCCCATTTGTGAAGAATCAATCTGATGATTAACTTCCCATGAACAGGCTTGTTGGAAAATGTTCATTCGATCAATGCTGCAACTAATCGGCTGCAACTTTTTATCAGTGTATTCTGACAGTGGAGGAATTTCCAGCTGTCAGAATACTATAACACAGCGGGGAAGATTCCTTCATCCACCTCGCCTGTGTCGATGGGCTAATCCATGCAGTTTTTTTGGACCAGCCAGTTGGCTGATAAAAAAAAACGAACCCATGCATGGCCAAGGGTCTAGTGTCTATCAGTGCGCATTAAAGTTATACTAAAGTCTTTTTTTTTGTTAAAAATAACAAACATGTTATACTTACCTGCTCTGTGCAGTGGTTTTGCACAGAGCAGCCCAGATCCTCCTCTTCTCGGGTACCTCTTTGGTGCTTCTGGGCCCTCCCTCCTGTTGAGTGCCCCCACAGCAAGCAGCTCTCTATGGGGGCACCCGAGCCACAGCTCCGTGTCCATTCAGACACGGAGCTGTGGCCCGGCCCCGCTCCCACTCTCTCCTCATTGGCTAACTGACTTTGATTGACAGCAGCAGGAGCCAATGGTGCTTCGGTGCCATCTCAGCCAATGAGGAGGGAGAGTCCCGGACAGCCAATTTTCTAGTGCAACACTGCTGGATCAAGATGGGGCTCAGGTAAGTATGCACACAGAAGGTTTTTTTTATCTTAATGCAAAGAATGCATTAAGATAAAAAAAACCCTTCTGACTTTACAACCACTTTAAGAACAAGAACATTGTTTTTTATGCAAAATATAAAAAAGCAAGAAATTGATTAGATTGATTTTGGTGGTCTAATAGTCTACGGGGCAATTCAAACTATAATATTTACTATCATGACCAGTTTTTTTGAGAAGAAAAATCTGGCTATCTGCAAATTTGTGCCCCACTCTTCTCTACTTATGCTGCTGGAATAAATTGGCACCACGATTTATAGCCTATAAGTTTTTTTCCAACCTACATTGAATGATAATGGTACATTTGTCAGCTTGTCCTCTGTATAGCCAACTATGGTGTGGCTCACTGACAATTCTTCTATTTGATGTTGTTGATCAAGCTACGATAGGCTGGGAATGTCCATTCTGTACAGATAGCGGGAAGGAATTTTCTGAGCCATTTTGTTTTCATTGCGCACATTTCCACCTTGATAGGCAATCTCATGAAGGGACACATAATCTTTTTACAAGATCAATTCCCAGACACAAGGGTTCACCATTTCATGGATCATAAAAGTTCTTGTCGGTGTGCACACCTCCTGCACCTACGTGGTAGGACGCCATGCCAAATACTGTATACTAAATAGAGTATATATGCAGAGGAGGAAGCAGAAAATCTACAGGACTGCAACATGAGGTTTTGTATAAATAAGCTGAGGGAATAAAGTAATAGCATAATATATAATACTTCACAGAGTATGTACAGCACTCAATGTCTGTCTCTAACGCACTTTACAGTCATAGGTCCTCTCCATACAAGAAAATATATACTTGGTTCAATTTAATCTGAACTGATGTACCAATTTTATGGATTGTTGCAGAAACCTATAGAGCTTTAAGTCCCATGCAACTAGGCGCTTGGTGGAAACTGGAACTAGAATATCAGTGCTCCAACACCATAAACTACCTGACACTGACATCATGATCAGTTTGCATATAACTTACCCCTTTATTAGTAGTTCATGAAAGGTTGATCCATTTTGTAGTTTCCAGTCAGACTTTAAATGCAGCCAGTCATTGTTCTTGTAGTGATGATAATCTGGTGTGACCACTGTCATTGATGGGCCCCTGACATAAGAAAAACAACCTGAATTATATCTCACAGCAGGTATAAAACATAAACTGTAAAGAAGTGGTTAGTCATCCAGTAGAGCTTTACCCCCTACTACCCACATCTCTTATAAACCTGTGTACACGCAGTGACAGTATTCAAATCTAGGTTAGGAAAACACGGAACTGTTCGATGTAAAAGATCCCGTCAAAGGGGTGATGCCTTGGATGCCTAAGGTAACAGGCTACAGTGATAGAACCCTGGCTAGGTATCTACACAAATGTCTGGGGCAGCCAAAAATCTACAGCGGTCTCTTAAGATCACTTTAAGGGCTTATGCACACAGGGTGTTTGAATTTGTGCTCCGAACACCTTTTACTCCTGGCAGGAAAAAGCAGTTTAAAAATGAGCCAAAAGCCACCTAAGGTGCGTTTAGGCGTGTCAAATGTGTGAGTGGTTTTTGAGATTCGTTGTCCAGAATATTATTATTCTGGCCACTGGAATGAATGAATACTCAAGGGCTAATTGTATCTTGTGTTTAGGCGCATTTAGACGCAATAACACATTTAGGTGAGTGATTTTTTTTCTATCCAAAAGCTTCTTCCCTGAACACTCTGGTGATGTTTTTTTTTTCCAGCCTGTGAATATTCCTCTTTTAGTATGCTTGTATAGTAAATGCATACGTGTGCATGGACACATAGACTAACATAGAGGTGCTTTTGCAGGCAGGAAAAAAAAAGAAAAAACACCAAACATCTATAAAAGTGGCATTTTAGCCCAGTGTGCACAAGCCCTAACACTTTGGAAATCTTCATACAATTTGCCCTACTTTGTGTTGGCAAGTCAGGTTGTATGTTTTTTACAGCACTACAAAGGAAATGACAGGTAGAACACATTACTTTTGGACACTTTTTAAACATGTACCTCAGAGCTGTGCCTTTTTTTTTTCGTCTAAAAAGTGCATTAGGCACTATATTTAAATGGGTTTTACTCAAAATTGGAGAGTTATTGTTGATCACTGTTACAGCTTTTCATTATTATTTAATTTTGCTTGGCAGACTAATATTGGGCTGCAGTACCAGGTTTTACCTGCAGGTGGTAATGTCCGTGAAATATAAAGTCACAGGTCACTGCCCCTACTAAATAAAAGAAGTGATGAGGAATCTCTGTTACCACAAATGGCAATTCTAATTAATTCTAGAAAACATTAATGTAGTAGTAGTTTTCAGTAAGAAGATATATCTGCTTACTTTCAATATCATTTTTTTTATTTAAAGTCCAACTAAGCCTAGGTTCACACTGAATGCGGGTTTGAGATCGTGTGAGTACAGCTGAACTCGCACAATTTCAAATCGGCATTTCAATCCGACTTCGGGAGTGATTTCAGAGACATTTGTGCAGGTTCATGCACAGATGTCTATTCAAATCGCCCCCCCCCCAAGTCGCCAAAAGTAGCGCAGGAACTACTTTTGTGAATTTGCGGCGCCGCACCGATTCGGACAGTGCCGTTGGCGGCAATAGGCTCCGATTTGGCATGCGATTTGACATGTCAAATCGCATGTCAAATCGGCCCGGTGTAAATGAGGACTTAAAAGATTTTTATTTTTGTATTAGTTTTGGATAGCGTAGAGAAGAATTAGAACACCTGTTATATTTTTATTGCCGTCTGTGTCCCTGTTAGTGAGATTCATACTCTCTATTGTCCTGTTTACCTTTATCACTGAAAGTGAAAGTGAGGGCTGGGTTAACACCAGAACATGAACAAGTCCCTTATACCCTGAGATGATCTTATTTTGGAGGGATTTCCTCTCACTACCCATTTTAGCTATGGGACAGGAAGTGAAGGGAAATCTCCCCAGAGGGACGTGGATAAAAAACTGACAGGGGTTATAACCCTACTTTACTCTGTTAAAAAAAAAATTAAAAAAAATTTCCTTTATTTACACTTTTATATGTGGTTCCTATTTATTAAAAAAATCAATTTTCGTCTATTTTTATTATATCCTTTTAGAATTATGAAGACATTTAGCAATACTTAACTCTTCAATTCTGGTAAAGTCACTATTGCCATTTAAGCTGTGTGGGAGAGAGGGGAAGACTTATCTGTATATCCTCCGTGTATATCACATTTCAGTTGATTTATTTTGTAATACATATCAGATCTACTCCAACCTCAAGAAAAACAGATGCTCTTTTCTATTTATTCCTTGAAGATTGATTGTATTCCAGGGTAACATAGGAGTGTAATGAGGGGCAGAAACTATATGATAAATCTATATACACTGTATATCTATATAATAAAAATATCAGAAAGCATAGATTTTAAATAAATCAAGCAGATGTGTTAAATGAGCTTTGTAATATGTCTGTTTTTTAGTATTTTTTTTAAGGTGATGGTGTATTTAAGTGTCCCTTTAAGTCAGAAAAAGACAAATCACCTTGCTGAAAACTGAACTGCAAACCTTGAATTGTGAATTGGCTTGGAAAATGACTGTGAATTATTGGAGGTTATTAAGTTGCCATGTCCAGCACGCTAACACAGCAGGAGTTTCGGTGCGTCAATATTGGAATACGATATAGCCTGTACTTGTCCAGCGATTGGACTGATATATTATTGTGTTTGTAGTATTTCCCAGTTTTAAGTCATGGCTTTGCACATAATTCCTTGTTAGATAAGTATAGTACAACTTGGACGACACAGCCGCATTGGAAATAAAATCTTGGCACCGCGGCAAGGTATAGCTGCCACATGAGAATGATTCTAGTGTAACTGGCAAAGCCAAATAGTCTCAAGTGCTCAGATCTTAGTCTGTATATTGCATGCTGTATTTCTTATAATCCTTGCCAAGCTTATTAAATGATTATCACCTCTGACCCTTGCCAGGACCTGTATGGAGGATGCCATTAAGACTTGCCACAAGACAGTTCTACTTTGAAATCATATTTTTTTGGTTGCACAGTTCCATCTGTAACCAGCCATGCAACTTAATAGGGAAGTGAAAAATTCAAGGAAGGAAACCCAGGGATTGATTGTCCAAAGTAATCAATCAGATTCCGCATTTTCCCAAATGATTTACATATAAAATCTGTTTGCTGGCAATAGAGGACTGCTCCATTGTTCATACATTTTCTTCTCTTCAGTTTTGAACATGATCCCTATATGCAAACTATATCACTTTATAGCAAATCATCAGAATCATTTATTTACTCATTAGAACCGCGGTCTGCCAAAGTCTGATCTGCTGATGTGTGTTTTTGATACGTGTTCATTATTTACATAAGTCACTGCAACTTTCACTTTGTTATTAAAGTGGAATTCACACCCAATTAACATTGATTATTCGTATTCCTCATGATGCTAGCATTAGTAAATAGATAGGAAAGTATATATTTTTTTACATTTCTTCAGTTACTTCCTGGTTTCTTACCTAGGCAAATTATGTCATACATCCCAGGAGTCTTCAGGAAGGAAAGGGCGGAGGAGAGTTTTTTGTCAGCTATGCACACTCTCCTGCATGCATACTTGAGCCAAGGGCAGATGGATTCCAGGAAGTAAATGCCATATGAATCATTTGCCCTTACTCAAGACGGCCACGGCCAGAAATGCTAGGGGGTTGGTTTTCAAAGTGATTTCTCAACAAAATAAAGCATGGAGACAAGGATGGCTTGGTGAGTTTATTTTGAATATTGAAAATGAATTAAATAGTGATTTTGGTTTGTGGTGCTCAGATGCAGTGAAGATCCACTTTAAACATAACACAAGTCAAACAGCCTGATACACATGGGCATACAGTATTCCTAAAACAGAGATAAACATGTAATTTAAATTTGGCTTTGCACAGCATTAATAGTTACAGGATATCACACCAATGCAATGTCTTTGAGTTTGTTTACCCCTGTGTACATAAAGTTCACAGAGAGTTCTGTAGCATTATTTTTAGGCATACAGTTTTTAACCACATGGTTTTCCTAAAGTTTTTTTTTAATTGTGCTTGCTGAAGTTACCAGAAAGTTCACCATCCATATGCTTGTATGGTATCGAATGTAAGCTGCACTATACATGTATTAAATATACACTCCATACATAGAGCTGTATAAGAAAATGCCAACCCCCTGGAAAACCCAAACAGGAAATGTATGTTAAAGCAAACTTTTCCTGAAAGGCACTTTGGAGCTGTCATTGACAATCCTGGAAAATAAATATTAAAACTGCTGTTGCAGTTCTAAATGGCTTATACACACCTTTTCCCTGCTTGCGATGCCAAATGCCAGTTGTTCAAAATAAATGGCCCCTAAGCCCACTGGGAAACCAACATTTCCTGGAGTGTCGGTTTCTTTGGTTCCTTTGCAGCTCTCACTACTGATCTCCACACCACTTGTGTCTTTTGTAATACATGGACTAAACCTTGTAGGGGGTGTACAGTGTGTTTGTATATATTGTCTTTGTTCTCTCTGGATTTTTGTTCATACTATAAAATCTGGTTCTTGGAGTTCATTAATGGACACAGAATTTAGAGACAATTGAGTTATACAGCTACCTACAGAAGGATTTGGACACTGGCAACAAAAAAACAGTGACCAGCCTGGTATAACCCCTCCACTCCCAGCATGCCTCAGTTTGTAGAAAATCAGTACTAGCAGAAGATCATAAAACAGAAAGTGGTGGGAGCTTCCATTAAGCTGGCCTTAAATGGATCGAATCTCGGCCGGTCCAGTAGGAACTGGCTGAGATTTAATCAATCTATGAGCAGGCTGCTCACTGTGTTAATGGGGGAATCGAGCAATTGCATAATCTATGGGCTGCTTTAGTAAACTCTGATTTAACGATAAGTGCAAAATCCCTATTTTCTTTTTCATTCTGTAAGGGACACAGGATTCAGGGACAATTCGGATGCCCGAAAACTATCCAATTGAGGGGTAGGCAGAAAAGCAAACAAATGCTAATCAGCCCATATAACAACAATAAAACTGGGATCTGCCTGCAGCTGAAAGAGCTGCCTAAAGGACCTTACGGCTAGAGCTGGAATGAGATGAGGCCCGAAGATCCACCTGGTAAACCGTGAAAATGTCTGAACTGAAGACCATGTGTAAGCCTTGCAAATCTAGGTAGAGTGAACTTTAACGGGAAAGAGTAAAACCTGATCCTTAAGACCATAAAAAAATTGTTAGTCTTTCTAATGGAAATGGTGGCTGCAAGGTTAACCAGCACAGAACGGACTATGTCTAGACAGTAAGCCTCTAAACATCCTAATGTGCATGGACACATAGGATAACATTAAGCTGCTTCTACACGCAAAATGCAAAACTCCTGTGGAAGCAGTGTTTTATAAGCCCAGTGTGCATGGACCCTAAAGAAAAATGTCTTTCTGATGTACTAGAGCTTGATAGAGAGACAGGAGAACAATGTCCTGATTAAGGTGAAAGCTCAAGACTATCTTAGGAAGGAAAGAGGCTCTGGGTCTCAATACCACTTATCTTTGTGCAAGATCAGAAATGGTTCTTTACAAGACAAAGTCGACAGCTAAGACACATAGGGGATTTCAACAAGGAAAGCAACCTTGTAAGGGTGGAAAGGGGAATATGCCTTATAAGTTCAAAAGCCAGTCTTTGTAGTGCTGAGAGCATTGAATTCAGATTCAGTGGAGTTAGTTGGTTGTAGAGGAGAAGCTACATGAGGGACAACCTGTACCAGTGAGTCTAGTGAGAATAAATTATCAGGAGTGTTTCAATCTGTACAAAATGCCTTGAAGTAAGTCTTATGCCGCGTACACACGACCGGACTTTACAGCATACTTTGCCCAGTGGACTTTTCGACGGACTTTACGACGGACTTTCCGAATGAACGGACTTGCCTACACAAGATCAATCAAAGTCCGACGGATTCATACGTGATGACGTACACCGGACTAAAACAAGGAAGTTCATAGCCAGTAGCCAATAGCTGCCCTAGCGTCGGTTTTTGTCCGTCGGACTAGCATACAGATGAGCGGACTTTAAGACCGGACTCGAGTCCGTCGGATAGATTTGAAACATGTTCCAAATCTAAGTCCGTCAAACTTTTGAGAAAACAAAGTCCGCTGGAGCCCACACACGATCGAATTGTCCGACGAAATCCGGTATGTTGGACCAAGTATGCTGTAAAGTCCGATCGTGTGTACGCGGCATTAGGGATCCTGGACATTGCTAGTAGAAGCAATACGCTGCTCTTCCTTTTTAAGATGGTACACACTATGTCAATAATAACTGTTACTGAGTCCATGCACACTGGCTTAAAAAAGGCCAGTGCTCTTGAAAGAAAAAAAATGCAAATTTTGAGCATTTTTTGTACTAGCTTTTAGAAGCGTTTAGGAGTGTTTAGCAGCATTTAGCGTTAGAAAAATGCTCTCAAAAATGCGAAACAGAAGAGTTTCTTTTTCTGCCTCTAAACGTTGAGCCTAAAATATGCCTCAAAATGACCTAATGTACAGTCAGGTCCATAAATATTGGGACATCGCCACAATTCTTTTTTTAGCCTAATGATGGCTTGCTTCACTGATAGTGACAGCTCTTTGGATCTCATATTGAGAGTTGACAGCAACAGATTCCAAATGCAAATAGCACACTTGAAATTAACTCTGGATCTTTTATATGCTCCTTGTAAATGGGATAATAAGGGAATAACACACACCTGGCCATGGAACAGCTGAGCAGCCAATTGTCCCATTACTTTTGGTCCCTTAAAAAGTGGGAGGCACATATACAAACTGTTGTAATTCCTACACCGTTCACCTGATTTGGATGTAAATACCCTCAAATTAAAGCTGAAAGTCTGCAGTTAAAGCACATCACGTTCGTTTCATTTCAAATCCATTGTGGTGGTGTATAGAGCCAAAAAGATTAGAATTGTGTCGATGTCCCAATATTTATGGACCTGACTGTACATGGACACATAGGATAACATCAGTTGCTTCTACAGGCAAAACACTAAATTCTTCTATGAGCAGCAATTTTTTAAGCCAGTGTGTATGGACCCTTACAGTTTCCTTAAAGTGGATGTAAACCCAATTCATTAAATTTGAGCTGGGCACATATATCTGCAGTGTTTTGTTATCTCTCTTCAAAGCATTATGTCCTGTAGCTGTCTCCTGCCCCCTTCTTCTGTTATCAGCCTAATAACTCCTGACAAGTTCCCCGTCACATATGATAAAAGCAGCCTGAGTTTTGTGTTAGGGAAGATGCTATAGAGCCCTGAACTATTCAAGGGACAGAGCTGAAAGTCTCTACCTATGAGGAGAGGGGTATGCGTGCCTTTCCTCCAATCAGCTGTATGCCCAGGCTTCACTGCAGTGCTAACTAGAAAAAAAAAATCTCCTAACACGATGTGCACTTTCTAAACAGTATATAAAGCTGAAGACAGCAGATATGTAAAACGTATGTAGGGAGATTTGTTTCATCTCTGTGTATCATTCGAGGCTGTTCACTTCACTGAGGATATGTGAGGGTTTACATCCACTTTAAGCCTAGGAGCTTTAACAGCTAGCAGCAACTCATCAGGGACAAATTTATCATATAGCGTGTCTATACTCAGAAGCAGATACAATTCCGGATATATCAGACAACCATTTTGGAGGGGAAGCATTGAAGCATGCTTATAGCAACTTCATTCAAAGTCAGCAATAAAAGTTGCAATTTGGCCCATAAATTCTCAAATAACTGAAAGATTTTCTCAGGATAAGGCTGTAGAAGGGGCTACACATGACAAACATAAGGAAGACATTGAGGACTGTAGAGACACAGGCAGGGGACAACCGTCCAAATCCATAAGGAGGGACACTGCATCCTGCCACCGAACTGTTAGTGTGTCCAAATTCTTTTGTAAGTGGCAGCATAGCCCAAATGTCCCTGGATCCTGCCCCCTTAATGAAGAGAATGTCATGTATTTTTTTTTTTTTTTTTTAGACAGATAAATATGAAATCTTCCACTAGAAAGTTTAGCATGGTCTGTAAACAAAGTTTCATGCACATACTAATTTTAAATTAAAAAAAAAAAAATTGTCAAATAAAAATATTGTAGAAATAATTATTAAAAAGAAACATTTATAAACCACGCTTACCATGGGGGAAGAACAGACCAGTGGCTGTAAAATCCCAACATGTCTTATTTTTATGCTCTTTACAGAGTCCCTCAAAGTCCACTGGCACATAAGGCAAAAATGACAAACTGTGACCTACCTTCAAGCTTTAGATGGTGCATGCCTCATGTCTGTGCATACAGTGAATGGACTGGCACAGAAATTACATGCTGCCTGGCAGCCCCAGGGCTGCCTGCTTTTGGTCCATGAAAAACTGGATGCAGGATTAAGGCATAGTTGATCCAATGTGGTTTAGTTATGAGCTTGGAAAAATGGAACCTGTTTTTCCATTAATATTATGATAACCAAAATTTCTTCTTCTCTCAGGGAACTAAGACAGTTTATAACATTCCATTTTTATTTGTGATTTTTCTCTTTTATCAGGGCACCACATTTATGCTTCGGAAACAAAGCGCTGTGAAAATATTTATCGATGAAATTGTTAATTTACCAGGCCCAGGCTTAGTCAGGGGGGGTTTGTTGTGCTCAGACAATCTCTTTTTTTTAATCAACAAAAAGGTTTTTATTGATGAGAATGTAAGGCACTACAAGGTATAATTGCACAGGTATACAATCAATGCAGTGTTTGGTACATACTAAGCAATCTATAGTTATTTGAAAATGCATATCCAGCTAGTCAATTCTATATCCTAGAAATCATTGTATGATACCCAGCGCTCTCTCAGCCCCCGTAACCGAAGGGAGTGCAACAAACAAAAAGAACGGTGAGAAGTAAAAGGAAACAGATCATAAAATAAAATAACTCTCTCTAGTCTCACTGGTAATGTGTGTATCGATAATAACATTAAGTTACTAGTAGACCTCCTCCAATAGGCCACCTGATCTGCCTTTTATTTCCCAGGAGTTCCTGTGTCAAAGCTGCTATCCCATTAGTACTCTGTCTAATGCCAGCTGTGGTGGTGCCTCATCTGGTGAGTTCAGCCAACTCTGCCATGTGCCGTAGAATTTTTTTGGTGATTTCCTATGATGATACATATTTTTTTCTCGAATAAGAGTAATATTAACCTGTTGGATCCATTGTGTTAATTTAGGTGCATTTCCCGAAAGCCAAAGACGGGCAATCAGTTTTTTGGCTATATATAGGAGTCTTGTGAGTGCAATGTACACCAAGGGGGTGTACAGTTCCTCATTAAGGCTCCCCAGTAGGCATGTCAGTGGGTCTATTTCCAGCTGCACCTGGAAAGTGCTATTGGTTCTGGCTACAATGGAGCTCCAGTACCTCACCAGTTTAGGACATCTCCACAGCATATGGATAAGATCTCCTGATTGGGCTTGACACTTCGGACAGATAGGGGTGTCCCTTCTGCCCCATTTGTGCAACTGCACTGGCGTGCGATACACACAATGCAATATGAACAGATGGTATAGTCCATGTGTTGCAAACACTGACACCAACGGTCCCACCTCCAAAATCTGCTCCCATCGTTCTCCATCAATAGTCGACGTCTCTCTCCCACTTCTCCCTGCATGGTAAAAGGTCGGGGGCTTGTATATGTGAGAATAAATGGGTACAGATTCTTGAGATAGCCCCTTTCTTCTCAGGTTCAATGAATATAGAATCTAGGAACGCTGAGTCATCTAGTTTCAAATTAGAGTGTTTACCTTGGCATCTAACAGCATAGTGTAGCTGAACATATTGAAAGTGGTGGCCTCTGATCACAGGGAATTCCTCTAGCAATTGAGAGTATGGCTTTAGTATGGAGCCATTCAGAATTTGATAAAGGAATCTAGGCCCCGCTCTCTCCCAAATTGGGTTTTTGTGAACATTAGCAAGGTCCGTGTAGAGGCGATTGCGCCAGATGGGGGTTTGACGCATATATCCTGTCACTCCAAGTGTACTAATAACTCCCTTCCATATTTTCATTAGTAGTTGGGTTGTGGGGCAATTAAAGGGGGTGTTAGGGAATCCCATTTCCATATGAGACAAGGCTGTGTAAGCTACATCCATGCCAACAAGAATACTCCTGGACGGGTCCCTGACTGTCGCCAGGTTCCACCCCGTAAAGTGCTGTAACTGGGCAGCAAAGTAATACATTTGTTGATGCGGGACAGTCATTCCACCTTGATCTTTTGGGAGCTGTAGAGTGGCAAGCTTAATACGTGCCACTCCACCTCTCCAAATAAGGGCCCTGAATTGCGAGTCAATCCGTCAGAACCAATATTGTGGTATCCAGATTGGTGCGTTATGTAGAATGTACAATAGCTGTGGTGCCCAGATCATCTTGATAAGATTTACATGCCCAGTAACTGATAGTGGTAGCCTACTCCAACTAGCTTGTTTTTTTTTTACATTTCCGCAAGATCGGTTTTTAGGTTCAGTGTAATATAGTCTCCCGGGTCTTTAGTCACTACTATACCCAAATATTTGAAGGAGGTAACAACTTGTATATGTGAGAGATCTTCCGAGAGAGAGGTTAATAAAGGGTCTAATGGCAAGAGAGCCGACTTATGCCAGTTAATGGCAAAGCCAGAGAGCTGCCCGAATTGATCGATGAGGGACATAATTGCCCTCAGAGATTCCCCAGTATCTCCCAAGTACAGCAGTGTATCATCTGCGTACAATGGGATTTTTTCCTCATTTTGTCCACGCCGGAAGCCCACGATGTTAGGGGAGGCCCTTACCATAGCCGCAAGAGGCTCCAATGCAAGGGCAAACAGCAGGGGTGACAATGAGCACCCCTGCCGTGTGCCTCAAGACAAAGGAAATGCCTCAGAAAGGGTGTCGTTAATCCTCACTTTTGCTGTGGGGGTAGCGTACAACAACTGCACCCAGGAAATAAATTTGTCCCCCAGTCTGAAACAACGCAGCACCTCCCACAAATAATTCCACTCCACGCTGTCAAAAGCTTTGGCAGCGTAGAGGGAAAATACGGCCCTAATATTGGAGTTGTGGACCGGAATCTGAGTATTAAGAAATAATCTACAGATATTCAGTGCCGTAGAGTGGGCGAGGATAAAACCAGACTAGTCAGCATGAACCAAGTCAGCCACAACTCCCAACAGTCTAGTGGCCAGTACCCTAGCCAGTAATTTCACATCTATATTAAGAAGTGAGATAGGTCTGTATGAGTTGGGTTGTAACAGATCTTTGAATAAACGGTCCTTCTATGTGTAACGTCCTACATACACACAATTAACCACCACTGCGCCTTGGAGCAAATCAATTAAATGATGATAAACATCAATTGGTGAAGCCTATCTAAAGCTGCCACTTAGTGTATAATAGTATATGAAAAATATTTTTAAATCTTGTGACGTGATAATGGTGTATTGCAACCCACGTGAAGAATAAAAGTGTGGCGCTATTCTACTCACTCTTTTCGTAGTATTACCTATACAAGTGGATATCCTAATCTAATAACCCCTTTGTTCAAAGTGTGTGAATCAAACAAATAGTGGTGAAAAGTAATGATAATAAAAAACGAAAAAACACAAAAAACACCAAAACGCAATGCAATGACTTCAGTGACTCAGTGATATTGCTGAAAATCGCAGATGTGTCAATCCTATAATTAAGTGTGTAGTTAATCAATATACACACTCAGCGTGAACTTCGTGACTAAATAACAAAAAAGTCCAATAATAGGTGCACATATGTGAAATAAAGAAAGTCCGTGATAAAGATGCACAATAAATCGTGTCACAGCAAATCTTGGAAGTTCCTGAAGAAAACTTGAACTCTCCACCACACCTCTGTGTTCAGTGTTCCCTCTCCCAATAGACAGTCTCTTACCAACTCTGTATGCCTCCACTTTCGTATGAGGCTAGCAAGCATAAGAATATCCAGGCAATCAGAAGGGGTTAAATGTATTCCATTCAGGGGCTCGTTCCATATGTAAATGAGAAAGAACTCCCAATAGTGTGATAACGTAAAAACTTTTAATATACACACTACAAAATACACTTCAAAAGATGCACTCACATTGTGTCAACTTTAAAACAGCACATCAAAAAAACTCCACGGCACTCTGTGCACAGCAATCTCAACAAGGCAACCTGGGTGGTCTATCCTAAGGTTTTCACATAGGGTGTGTGGTCACGGAGGACCTAAATGCCAACAGCGTGTATAGGGGTCTATCTCACCCACTCCTCGCTCGCTCTTCCAATAAATCCTCCGTCTCCCTGACAAGTGAACCGCAGCCCCTTGCTCTCTTAAGCCACACAGTCTCTGGTGTTTATCCTTCTCTCGGCCTTGCCCCCGACATGTTTCGCTACAACTGTAGCTTATTCATGGGAACCCATGAATAAGCTACAGTTGTAGCGAAACATGTCGGGGGCAAGGCCGAGAGAAGGATAAACACCAGAGACTGTGTGGCTTAAGAGAGCAAGGGGCTGCGGTTCACTTGTCAGGGAGACGGAGGATTTATTGGAAGAGCGAGCGAGGAGTGGGTGAGATAGACCCCTATACACGCTGTTGGCATTTAGGTCCTCCGTGACCACACACCCTATGTGAAAACCTTAGGATAGACCACCCAGGTTGCCTTGTTGAGATTGCTGTGCACAGAGTGCCGTGGAGTTTTTTTGATGTGCTGTTTTAAAGTTGACACAATGTGAGTGCATCTTTTGAAGTGTATTTTGTAGTGTGTATATTAAAAGTTTTTACGTTATCACACTATTGGGAGTTCTTTCTCATTTACATATGGAACGAGCCCCTGAATGGAATACATTTAACCCCTTCTGATTGCCTGGATATTCTTATGCTTGCTAGCCTCATACGAAAGTGGAGGCATACAGAGTTGGTAAGAGACTGTCTATTGGGAGAGGGAACACTGAACACAGAGGTGTGGTGGAGAGTTCAAGTTTTCTTCAGGAACTTCCAAGATTTGCTGTGACACGATTTATTGTGCATCTTTATCACGGACTTTCTTTATTTCACATATGTGCACCTATTATTGGACTTTTTTGTTATTTAGTCACGAAGTTCACGCTGAGTGTGTATATTGATTAACTACACACTTAATTATAGGATTGACACATCTGCGATTTTCAGCAATATCACTGAGTCACTGAAGTCATTGCATTGCGTTTTGGTGTTTTTTGTGTTTTTTCGTTTTTTATTATCATTACTTTTCACCACTATTTGTTTGATTCACACACTTTGAACAAAGGGGTTATTAGATTAGGATATCCACTTGTATAGGTAATACTACGAAAAGAGTGAGTAGAATAGCGCCACACTTTTATTCTTCACGTGGGTTGCAATACACCATTATCACGTCACAAGATTTAAAAATATTTTTCATGTAACAGATCTTTACCAGACTTTGGGATGACTACTATGATAGCCTCGTTCATGGAGGCGGGGAGATCGCCTACCTGGAGGGCATCATTTAGGGTTGTTATTAGGGTGGGTAAAAGGATATCCCCATATTTCCCATATGTTTCTGTGGGCAGACCGTCGGCTCCCGGAGATTTGTTGTTCACCATTTGTGCCACAGCCAAAGTAAGTTCCTCTAGAGTTAATGGTTGGTTCAGGGCAGCAAGGCCCTGTTGTGATAACTGGGGGATAGAGCACTGGTCCAAAAATTGGTCCAGCTCTTCTTTCGTAGGATGTACCTTAGACATGTACACATCTTGGATAGCATCAATGTGTGTAGTGTCCTGTTGGGCCCTAGCTATGACGGCAAGTAAATGACCTGTATTTTCCCCTTCGTTAAAGTATTTTTGCTGAAGAAAGAACCGTTTGTTTTCTGCAGCAGTAATGGAAACAGGGCCTGTGCCTCCTGCCATTTATGTTCTGAATCAGAACTAAGGGCAGAGATATACCTTTCCTCAGCCTTGGCAGCCTCACTCATCACTAAGTTCTCCCATTCTTTAGTTTTAGTTTTGATGTAGGTAATCTGTGTAATAATGAAACCCCTTAAGAATTGCGTTTTCAGGATTATCAAAGAATTGTGTTTCACAGTTTGCTGCGATTCTAAGTTTGGCTGGGTTTAGTATAGCATATGCCACATCATATTTTCGGAGGTGCTTTTTTACTTCGGTAAACTTAGCCCTCCTGCGTTGTAGCTCCGCAGAGAAATCTGGGTAGAATGATATGCGGGTGTTATCAATTTTCATGCGCTTCCCTTTGGTTCTGGCCTGAAACAAGGTGGCATCCAGGTCCTTGTAGTTCAGCATCTTGAACAAGAACGGCTTGGGCCAGGTTTAGGTGGCCTGGGTGGGACGCTGTGAGCCCTCTCCACCGCAAACACGGGGGAGAAGGCGTCCTTGCTAAATGAATTGATCAGCCAGTTCTCTATAAATGCCACAGGGTTCTTTCCCTCTGCCCTTTCAGGTATGCCCACTGCACGGACATTATTACGTCTTTGCCTGTTCTCCAGGTCCTCTAAACAGGCTGAATGACCTGTGATGATTGATTGCATATGGCGTACTTCCCTCTGCAGTGGTACAACATCATCCTCCACATTGCTTACTCTGTCTTCCAGGGCAGCGGTGCGGTCCCACAACTTCTGCATGTCCTGTCTGACTAGATTCAGCTCCAGTTTAACCCATTTAATTTCAGTAGTTAAGGTAGTAATAGACATGTTGCAGGAGGTAACTGCTGCAAAGATATCCCTGAGAGTTGGTTCAGGGGCAGGGGACTCCTGGTCTGGCATAGCTGAAGCGCTATTATCAGCGCCTTGTGTACTCACTGTGTCCCATGTGGAGGTGTTTGCAGTGTCCTCCGGCCAGGCACGTTCCTGTGCTTTAGGGTTAGTGTCTTGCTGCGCAGGACTCAAAGGAAGGGACGGTGGTCTGGAAGGGGTTCCTTTCCCCAGAGCGCCGCCAAACATCCTCATGACTGCTTCTTTAGCAGAGCGCTGGGAGCTGGTGCCATCTTGCCCTCCATGCTCTGCTGCCAGCAGAGAATCTTTACCTCCTTTGCGGGTTATGTCTGTGTGCCGGATCCAGGCGAAAATAGCACCACTGGATCGGGGACTGTGTGGGGGTCTCTCTGGTACGTGTTAGGAGTGGATTGGGTACAACAGGGTGTCTGGATCAGGATAATTGCGCACAGTTTCAGCGGAGCTCTCACACCACGCTGCTTACTCCATCAGCCACAAGCCACGCCCCCCGCTCAGACAACTTTAGCATTCCCTGGTACTTCACTTGTTCTAAATTCTTCTATTTTGTAGTGTTGATAGTTTTTAAGGTTCACATGGTTTCAAAATGGCATCCCTTGTTAAAGAGGAACGGCAGTCTGCTCACATAATTTGTAATAAAAACATCATTGCCATTCTGAACCTTCCCTCCAACCACTTTGCCTATTATTTTATATATACTCTGATTCTGTACTTGCCAAATATGCTGCAGAAATCTCCCTCCACTAAGCCTAGCTGCAGCCATTTTAACTGTGGGCAACTGAAGTTGCTGCCTGTTCACTTCCTGCATTTACACAGACACACACCTCCAGCTCTGCAGCCCTGCAGCTTTCATTGGCCCTTTTATGACTCATTCCCCCTCCCTTCCTGGCAAACGCCCACAAGAGTGAGAGAGAGAGCTGCACATGATGTTATAAGCCTAGGCTAATGATCAGACAAGAAACAGGAAGTGGTCTGTATAAGGTATTTACTGGCAGACAAAAAATATTTTACTATCCAAAGTTAAAACAACAAGGGCAGAAGATTGAATGGATGGAACGTTGAAAAAAATGACTGAAGGTCCCCTTTAATTCAAGTATAGAACATTAGGCAAGTAATACATACAGTATTAGTAATTTGAATCATTCTTACTACTCACTAATAGCATGAGATTGTTCTAGTTTGCTCCACTTTTTTTAAAATTAATGCTACAGCAGTCTCCTGAACATTGCCTTTTAGTTATCCATTATAACACATATGTCAAACACAAGGCCCGCGGGCCAAAACCAGCCCCCCGGGCCCTGTCATGTGGTCCTCGCACCCAGTGGCTGCACTCCGTTCTGCCACCTCCATCTTTCACCCTTAGATCCCACTCCCTGCAAGGGGAGGCAAAGCCGCCCTCACAGGGAGGTACTAGAGCAAGCCCAGGTAGGATAGAGAAGCAAGGAATCTTCGGGGAGGGTGGTTGGGGTTACACACTGTGCATAGCGCACCCCTAAACCCTGCACTCTGTACATAGCACACCCTTGAACTCTGTACGTAACGCACTCCTGAACCCTGCACTCTAAGCATAGCGCACTCCTGAACTCTGCACTGTGTATACAGCGCACTCCTGAGTTCTGCACTCTGTACACAACATACTCTTGAACCCAGCACTTTTTACGTATCGTACCCCAGACACAACCGGCCCCTTGAGGGCAACCATATTGCTGATACGGCCAACGATGAAATGGCGTTTGACACCCCTGCACTATAAGAACCCAAGCACAAAAATCAACATGATCATTTTTATAGAATGAAGAGCTCTGTGACAACTGTAGGTTTAATGAAAAAAACTAACCATGGCCTGTCTCAACTTTAGTCTTTAGTTGGTCCTGGACAGCAGTAACTATGCAGTGGGGAAATTGAACCTTACACCCAAGAAATCTATTTTGGGTGCAGCTACTCCACATTAAATCATCAGTGTATTGCAGTTCCAAATTTATGTTTGGAAATTAAATCAATTTTTTTTATAGCCCATAATATTTATTATTGCTACACACTACTGACCTTACCCTAAACCCATTAGCTTGCAGACCCATTGAGACAACTCTTCTTCCCAGTCGTCAGCACAAACATGGTAATTGTGAGCTGATCTGTGAATGACCAGGGATGTCAGGGAGCTCATATTGCTAGAGACAGAGACTGAAATATAAAAATTAAGAAACATTAGTGACATCAACTACAGTATATTAGAAATAATACCAGATTCATTCCTTGTAATGGTATAATGCTGAAAAATTTTACCAAAATACCTTTTTCCTATATGGGCTTATTTGTTATACAAAGGTCTATCAGAATACAGGTTTCACTAATATGATGTCAATATACTGTATATGTCTTACTATTATGTGTTGCAGTGGTGGACAGCTTGAAGCTCAGTGTTCCTATTTGCAACCTTAATCGTTGAACATGTAACTTTAAAATTTGCACCAAATTGCAGCATCAACCTCAGACAGATATTAACACACAATGTATTAAAACAATGCATTCATTTTAATTTCACATGAAACTAGCATACAGTAAATATCTTGATCTGTCATATCAGCCTGCAAATCAGGCTCTAATGCATGCCCATGTGCAGAAGGGGGGCAGGCTGAGCAGATTTGATAGTTTATCAGTGTTTTGTAGCATCTTTATTATGCAATCAGCAAGCTTTGGTTGCTGATTTTTTTCATTGATTGAAAAAAGTATCACCTTTTGGCTGTGCTGTCTGGCAGAGGTGTACGATTTACAAAGTGGCTGGATAAAATACATTTTACACAATTAAACGGTAGACTTCTGCTGTAAAGCACTTTATTCAGTAACACAGAGAGATCTCATCATCTGCCACAGACAAGGGAAGATGAAGTAAATAAGGAAAAGTCTTGATTCTTGAATATTTACAATCACTCTAGCCAATAATGCAAAAACACAAGTCATCCAATCCAGACACAAGAAAAACACATGCACACAGGTTGCAACCACTCAGAACTTACAAGCTTGAAACAGACCCCCTCCACCCTGCTCCCCTGAAGATAGCAGGTTAGTACAAAGGCTATGCAAACACACATGCTGCTTTGTCTAGCAGTTGAGGGCTAGTACTGGCAAAAGAGGCTTGCTTACTCTCATAAAATTTGAGTATAGAACAGCCACAACAAATAATTAATGGGCAAGGCATAAACTGCAAAAAGGCTCAAAAGACAAAACATACAACCAAAAGTTATTGAGATAGAAGATAGAAAGATTAAACAAAAAGAAGGGATTTCTAAAAAAAAATATGCTGAGGTGACCCAATTCTCATTTGCTCTAGGAGACAGGTGAAAAAATATGGAATATACACAGTCAGCAATTGGATCTCAAAAATATTTACATTTACTACATTTTAGGCATCCAACTTTATAGCCCCATGCAAATTGGGCATTTAGCCCCTGTACCGAGCAATATTACACTTATAGCTGTATGCACCCTGGGACAGGCATTCCAGCATACAGCCCATACAGCATCCAGTCCCGTTATTCAGCTTTTTATAGACTTGTACAGTCTGGTGGTAATGGGGCTGGACAGAGTTCTGTAAAATGAATCTAAGGCACAGTGGCCAAGAGCCCAGTGTGCATAGGGCCTATACTGTTTTGGATAAAATTATCTAAGTAGGCTCCAGTTTCTTTCCATTTAGCTGTGAGGGGCCATTGATTGCATACAAAACTATTTTCCATAGGAGTGCTTACACTTTGGAAAAAGCTTTAAACCCACATAACTGGGCTGAGGTGCTTCATACAAATATGCAATTATGCTTACAAATTGTCAAGCTTTTTTATTGTCCCCTAGTGATCCTGCCAATAATACACTTCCTGTCTTAGGGTGGAACACTCGCTCACTGTGTTGTATCTATGGAGAAGCAAAAGGTGTGGGGCACCTTCCCAACTCCACAACAAAGGAGGAAAGCGTTCTGTAGTTCACAGAGGTAACCTGGGTAGAAAGATAAGACTGCTTTGGATAACACTGCAGAAAGCACAAGACGGCACTGAGTTTTTCACTTGTTGAAGAGATATAATGTAATGCTTTCAATGGAAGCAAGAAATAAGCTGTTGCACACTGTTGACATTACATAGATCCTGGTTTATTAGATGTAGAGTACTCAGTCCATGAGTAGGTGAAACGCGGTAGAAGGGAGGTCCCATGGGTGGGAAGTGTTGCCGTGGTTGTTAGCTCTAACAAACCAGGATTTCTGTGATATCATTGGTGTGCTGCGGCTTGTTTCTTTCTTTTTTTTTTCTTCCTGTGTGTCTGAAGCATAGATGGCTTCAAATGTCACCTGTGCCTGGAAGTCATCAAATGCATAATGCTTTCAATGCTATATTTTAAAGGCCATGGGTCAGTAAATAAAAAGGTTAATTGTTAGGTTTTAAACACACTTTAAGTTTCTTTAAATACATAATTACAGGTGCGGTCACATGATGACCACCTTGCTCAAACATCATACAATTGTGATGTGTGAGTGCTGTTCTATGCAGCCAACACAGGCTGTATAATTAAGCTGATGTCAAAGGGGATGTGACCGTGTTAAGAATATAGCACAGCACAGTACTTATTTTCAGGGAGGCTAGCTGATCAAAAAAATCATAGATTAAGTTGTTAAATAAGGATACAGCAATGCATCTACTTGCTTAGATAGGACATGTACGGCTCACACAGACTTACAAAACTCTAACAACACACACCAGCCATTCAGGCATGTGCCTGAGTTGCTAAACTGTCACTCTCCCCGCTATTATGTATGTTTAGTTGCCTACTTGTCCTACTTACCACAATCCCATTCATCAGAACTATCAGCACAATCCACTCGACCATCACACCACTGGTCACGGGATACACACTTATGGTTTGCACATTCCAGTTCATTATGTGTGCAGGAGGCTGTAGAATGAATAGGGAATCATGAACATGCTTCACGATCATGTGTCTTTACAGGTCCTCTTTTATATAACTGTAAACAACTTACAACAATTGGTCTCTTCTAGCTGTTCGGGGCAATCTGGAAAGCCATCGCAGATCATGGAATACTTGATACATGTCTTACTTCCTGGACACTCCCAGAGACCTCTCTCCGTGCAACCTTCCAGGGTAAGAACAACATTTAGAAATCACATGTTTCCAATAACATTCAAACATTTTTCCATTACTTATTAGCAGCACAGAGGGGTCCAGACTTTGCAAAACCTGCATTTCTTTTGCATCATATGGATTCTTTTAAAAAAAAGGCTAACAAAAATGCCCTTTAGATTAAATGGAGTTTACAGAACATCATTAGATTCCACTCCAACAGCATTTAAATACGTACTTGTGTAGTACAAATGCTTCACAATTGGATGTCCTAAAGGATTTAAAAAATGATTGTTCTTCTAAATTTTAATATGATTTTCTCAAACTCTGATATGAAGGACAGACTGAGGGAGGAGTTGACATTGCAGCCAGGACATGGAGGAAGCCACTGTCTAACACAAGAGAACTGCTCTGTATGACAACAGTAAGGTCTCATGCACACGGGCATAAAAAAAGCACAGATATAACAGGCACCCAGCATTCTTTTTAAATGCAATGCGATGTTAGCCTATGTGGCTATGCATATTAAGTATTTAGATTCATATTTTAGGAGCAGCATTTAGAGGCATAAAAAAAAATACCCCAAAGCTGTGTTTAGAGAAGAGCTTATGAGCATAATTTACATGTGTACAGGCCTAAATGCACGTAAACACACATACATTTATTCCAGTGGCCAGATTAAACTAATATTCTGGCCAGTAGAATGTGTTTATGCTCAATGCCATATGCCTGTAAACATGCATAATTACGCATCAAAACAAGTATTTTTTACGTTAAAATTTTCTCCTGGCAAATTGATCCAGTGAACATAGGAATATTTTAACATGCCTGTGTGCATGAGACCTAATGCCAGCCATAGATGGAGCAAATTTCTTTCACCGGGCCATTGTGTTCTCCCAGCGGGGGGAGTCGTCCCCTCCAGGAGAACACAGTGATTATTGCTAGCGCCTATAACAGCAACTTGCAATAATTGCATGTAAAATCCGGCAGACTGGTGATACCCAAGTTGATTGATCAATCGACTTGGCTACATTCAACTTGCCCTTACATGGTTTCCTGCTAAACTGGCTGCGATTTGAACTGTCTATGGCCGGCTTAACTTAGGTCTGATATGGAGGGAGTAGACAGCTCCATTCAGCTTGGCAATACAATACAATACGAGTGACTAACATGAGACTGGTGCAAATTCTAAACTGCTCCCTCTTTTACACCCCAATATTACTGGTAAAACATATACAGAACACACCAGTGGAGAGGATGCATAAGATCGGGCATGGCAGAGAGTAAAACTTCTAAATAATAGTACAGAGATACTGCCTCATGGATCCATATGCCCTCTCTAATGTAATCGGACCAAGTGCAGGGATGCATAGCATAGCTTTTATAATGTTTCTACATGATAACCCTATATCAAACGATTCTGTGTTGTGGCTCCCATCTAATGCAGCCTTTCTTAGCCTTTCATTGCAGAGGAACCCTTGAAATAATCTTCCAGTCTCAGGGAACCCCTGCTAAAAATTACTATATCTACAATTCATGATGCATTAGTGTTATGGTCAGTGGGAAGAATGCTCCTTTACAGATAGCTAAAATTGGTGTCAGTGGGAACTTATCTGAGATTTAGAAATTGCTCTTTGCTCAAGGAACTCCTAGCAACCTCTGAAGGAACCCTAGGGTTCCATGACACCTTGGCTGAGAAACCCTGGTCTAATGCTTTAGTGGGTTTAGACGGCTATGCCAGAACCACAAAATACACTGATCAGTATTTTCACTTGCTGTAGGGATATTCAGGAGATAAGTATACCAGAAAATCAAGGGATTTTAAGTACACACAGGTGCAGTGAGAATAAAGGTGGTCAATGTTGCAATTCAGCAGGCTGCCTATGCCACGAGTAAATATAAATTCAATATATTCTTTTCTGATTTGAGTGCACCAATACACATGTTTTTTATCATTGTAAATATTCTTTTTTATTCAAGTGCATGATTAATTGATTTAAATAATAAATATTAACCTTTAAAAACATATATGGAAATTCAGTGACATTGAAAATAGATGACTACAACCACCTGGCTGTATTCACCAGTGATGATATTTTTTAAGGTTTATGCTTTGTTGCTTTAAGGGCATCATATATAAATATAATAGAAATAGATAGCAATCTAGCCGATTCCTTTTATGGTAATAGAGACATGATCAGCTTGGATAAAGAGAAAGGAGATGTTCGTCTTTCTTGCATACATGGAATATGAATGAGACCTTGAGCTGTGAGGAGCAGACAGTTCCTCTGCGGCACATTTCGCCGCGGTCATACAAATGTCACGGTGACACTGGTAATTTTCCAGCTGTTGCACTGCCTTGCAGATTTATAGAAATTGATAAGAATTGACTGGAGAGGGGAAGCAAGACAAGGCTTTCAGAACAAATTTGATTATCTTCTTAAAAGCGACTTTTATCCAGAGTTCTGCAAATAAAAGCATTACATTTCTATGCCACGTGGCTTGCCTTGGATGAAAGATTACAGCAAATGGCATGTAACAAATGAGTAACCACTTTTTTTCAGAATTTCACTTTGTTTAAGACTTTGTTAGCATCTTAGACACATGTGAAAACATTGGCTAACTGTATCAAAAGAAAAAATATTTTTACGTACAGTGTAAAGCAATTTTTGATAATATCAGCATCTCCAAAAAGTTAGCTGAGTGCAAAAAACGGAAAATGTATATCAAATACTTACCGTAATTTTCCTTTCCTGATAGACTCCATGGCAGCATGCGTGTGGGTTGACCCCGCCTCCATAACTACCCAATAGGACCCCTCCCTATAAATTTCAGATGTGAGCTCCTAGCCGTGTTTTGTAACTAGCCTACTTCAAGCATTGGGAGGGACTCCTGCTGCCATGGAGCCTATCAGGAAAGGAAAATTACAGTAAGTAGTTGATATAAATTTTCCGTTTTCACCCGGGTGGGCACAATGCTGAGCAAAGAAATAAATTTATTTAACACTGTCAACTGACAGCACTTTCAAATCAAAATTAACGGATGACAAGGCAACTGGTTCAACACAATAGTGGTAAACAAAAGTATTAATAGATGACCAAGAATCTGCTCTACATATAACTTCAGGCGCGACGTGACGAGAAGCCGCCCAAGAGGTTGAGATACCCCGAGTTGAGTGTGCAGTCACTGCCTCTGGAGGAGCCAAGCCCTTCGCTTTATAAGCTTTTTGAATGGTCTGTACTATCCAAGCAGAAATGGATCTAATTGAAGCCAATTTTCCTTTATTTTTTCCATGTAGAAGAATGAAAAGAAAGTCAGTTTGTACTCAAAGTATGTCCCACATCAAGGGGATGGACATCTTGACCCTCTGTTGTCCCAAAGGTAGACAACACAATTTCTTGATTTTCATGGAAAATAGATGTTACTTTAGGGTTTGGGAATTAACACTGCTCTATCTGGAAAAAATGTCAGGAAAGGCTCTTTTGAACCTAAGTTTCTGATTTCAGCCACTCTTTTGGCTGAGGTTACTGCCACCAGGAAGACGGTTTTGAGTGTGAGGTCTTTGACTGATAGAGTCTTGTCAGGATCTGTTCAAAGCGTGGAAAGAAAATCGAGAAAAAAAGGAAGATCCCATTTAGGAAACCTCGGTTTTCTTTGAGGTCTTAGCCTGATAGCACCCTTGAAGAACTGACGAAACAAGGAGTGATTAGCCCATGAAATTCCTGTAAACACCGAGATGGCTGATATTTGAACACGAAGAGAACTTACTGCTAGGGGCAAATCCAAACCTGTTTACAGAAAGCTAAGGATATCCTGGACTTCTGGAGAACCACAAGGATTAGGTCTATAGGACATGTGTTCTGTAAACTTGGACCAGATACGCTTGTAAACTCTATTAGTGCTCTTCCGTCTGGCATTAAGAAGTGTCGGAATGGCTTCTTCTGGACAACCTAAGGCTTCGAGCCTTCCCCTCTCAAAAACCAGACCCCGAGATGTAGATGAGCAGGATTGTGCCTTCTGGAGAACCACAAGGATTAGGTCTAGAGGACATGTGTTCTGTAAACTTGGACCAGATACGCTTGTAAACTCTATTAGTGCTCTTCCGTCTGGCATTAAGAAGTGTCGGAATGGCTTCTTCTGGACAACCTAAGGCTTCAAACCTTCCCCTCTCAAAAACCAGACCCTGAGATGTAGATAAGCAGGATTGTGCCTTGGGACAGAAGATCCGGCCTGAGAGGCAGAGGAATTGAATCCCCATAACTGAGGAGTGTTAAGAGGGGAAACCATGGCCTGTTGGTCCAAAACGGTATTATTGCTATGACTTCCACCTCCTCTGTTCTGCAGAGAAACTGGAGTATCACAGGTACCGGAGGGAAGGCATACACCTTGCTGAACCTCCAACGGTCCATGAGGGCATCTATCCCATAGGCTTGGGGATCCCGGAATCTCGAATAATACTTGGTCAGCTTGTAATTGCATGGGGATGCAAAGAGATCCACTTCTAGAGACACTACCAGTGTTAGGAGCCATTTGAACACCTCTTTGTGTAGGGACCACTCGTTGTTGTCCATTTGAACACAAGATAGAAAATCCGCTTGTACATTCTGAACCCCTGTAATGTAGACTGCCGAAATGTTGGATAAATTCTTCTGAGCCCAGTTCATGATTGGCTCCACCTCTCGTAGGAGAGATCAGATACGAGTTCCACCTTGCTTCCTTATGTAAGCCACCGCGGTTGTATTGTCCAACCGGAGCATCACTGAGGAGTTCTCTATCAGATGGTGGAAAGACCTGAGCGCCTGAAAGGCTGCCCGCAGCTCCAGTATATTGGATACAATCCTTTGAGATGTGAGCTCCATCTTCCGATGGGCACCCCAGCCCCAATTCCTGGCATCTGAGGTTATTGTAACCCATGTGATGGGAAGGATCGAATGGCAGTTGGTGAGATTTTTCCCTTGAAACCACCAAAGAAGAGACTCTCTCATGGATGGAGTCAGAAGGATGCGCTGACTCTTGCTGGGAGAATCCCATTGTTGGAGAAACCCTTTTTGGAATGGGCGAGTATGCCAATGCGCGCACTTCACCATGGGAATGGTGGCTGCCATGGTGCCAATCACCTTCAGACATTGAAGAGCAGAGAGGTGAGATGATGCGAATGTTGAGCGGATCCTATCCCAGATCACCGCAATCTTCTCCTCGGGTAGCGAGATGGTGTCTTCCAGCGTGTTGAAATGGGCACCTAGAAATATGACTGAGAGGGATTCAGGTGACTTTTCTCCAAATTCAGGAGCCACCCAAACTCTTGAAGAGTGGAAATCACTAGACTCCTGTGCTCTAGAAGTTGACCTTTGTCCTGGGCTAGAAGGAGGAGGTAATCTAGATAGTGGTGAAGACGAACTCCTTTTACTCGGAGCAGAGCGACAACAGCTAACAGAACCTTGGAGAACACCCGAGGTGATGTCGTGAGACCGAATGGAAGGCAGGTAAACTGTAAGTGTTGATCGCCCACTGCAAAGCGAAGGAACTTTTGGAACTCTGCCACCACTGGAACGTGAAAGTAGGCATCTTTCAAGTCTGTTGACACCAACCAGTCCCCTAGATCAGGGATATGCAATTAACAGACCTCCAGCTGTTGCAAAACTACAAGTCCCATCATGCCTCTGGGTGTCATGCTTGTGGCTGTCAGAGTCTTGCTATGCCTCACGGGATTTGTAGTTCTGTAACAGCTGGAAGTCCGCTAATTGCATATCCCTGCCCTAGATAAACCGACTGTTGAATCGTTAATAATGATTCCATCTTGAATTTTTCCTTTCAGATAAACCGGTTGAGATGAGTCAAGTCTATGACTGGCCTCCATGTGCTGTTCTTTTTCTGCACTAAGAATAGAGGGGAATACATGCCTTCGCCTCATTCGCCATCTGGAACAGGAATGGCTGCGCCTTGAGCCAATAAAGAGCTTACAGAGGCTAAAAGAACTTGTTTCTTCTCCTCTGAACTTGGAAGATTTGTTGGCATAAATCTTAGTCTGGGAGTATTGTTGAAAACCCAGGTGTGGCCTGAGGAGACCGTCTTGATGGTCCAGAAATCCCGAATTGGGGCCGCCCAAACATGCCGGAAGTGGAGAAGGTGAGCCCCCACCTGACACGTTTGAGCGGGCCCAATTTCAAAAGGACTTAGTGGAGTCCTGGTTACCAGAGGAAGCCCCTTTTGTGGGCTTTTTAAAGAGGACTGTCTGGATTTCCAAGATCTTGAAAATTCACAACCAGGCCTGTAGCTGGTCTGTTTTAGGTCGGAATCAATCCGTCTCTCCAAAGGATCTTTAAATAAGACCGTATCTTCGAGAGGGAGAGTCACATACCTCACTAGTCTCATCAATGCAGCATCCACCAAAGGAGCTGACTCAAGGTGTTTAACCTCTTCTTCCTTGAAAGGGTATAGTTTTGAGATTTTAGATTGCATAGAACTTTTTCTATCCAACTTGCCCCATTCTTCAGAAATTATGGCTCCTACTTTAGTGAGGAAAGGAAAATATTGACGCTCCTTACTGAGCTGTTTGAAAAATGTTCTCTGTTTAGGAGGAGAAATTATTGGGTCTTCCCAATTCAAATCGTCTTTAACAGCTTTCACCAGATTAGGAACCAGGGCGTATTCAAAGCCCATCCCATCATCATCTGCTTCTGACCCACTATCTGAAGGGGGAGCTGACTGGTGACTAGGTTGAGAAGACTCCCATGTCTCATGGACTTGTCCCTCTCCTGACAGGGGAATCAGTGGATCTGGAAGAGAATCACGAGGCTTCCCAGCTTCTTTCTCCTGTAACGACTCTTTCACGACTCGCTTAATTAGTGTTTCCAGGTGTTGGTCTGCACCTTCCCTCTCGTTAGCTGCTTTAGAGAAACAGTGGTCACAGGGAGACTTGCTGGCAGGAACTGGGCCCTGCATCCCCAACATGATTTCTCTGGCCCCCTACTGTGAGATGAGAGGGGGTGAGGAGAGCCTCTACTGTGGTCTCTAGAACCAGAGGAGGAGTGGCGGTGGTGTGATTTAGAAGACCCGCTCCTTCTGCGGGAACTGCTTTGTCGTTGGTCAGACCTAGAAGGGCTGAGGAAAGGGGAAAGACAGAAGTAGAGAGAGAGAAAGGCACAAAGTCAGAAATAACGCCCTACACTCCACTCTCTTCCCCCCAGCAGGCAGAGTAAAGGAAAAAACACAGTTTCCAAATCTTACCTGCTGCTAGAGGACTGGCCACCAGGAGGCAGTGAAGAGTCCATGACTGATACTGAAATCACTGCAGGTGGAACAGACAATACATCAGGTATCAGCAAGGGAGAAAAGGCAAAAATTCAGACCCATCTGAATTGCACTTACCTGGGGTAGGCTCTGCAGGTGCTCAGGGAAGTTGCCGCTATGCCCACAATTATTCCCGAGATCTACAGGCCCTCCCAGGCTTTTAAAATTGGCGTCGCGTGACGTCACGGTCGTACCAGGCCCACGATTCTCGTGTGCATGCGCAAACCAGGCCTCGCTTTCGTTCCGGGACCACGCATGCGCAGAACCAGGAGCTGCAAAGGCATAATATATGAAAGGACAGGCAATGCAGGAAAAACAAACCACAAACCTAAGCACTGCTGCCATGAAGGCGATCGCTTACCACCACCTACGATCGATTCGGCCTGGAACGTTCATATACACACACACACGGCCTTTCAGGCAGATAATGGCCACCTGCAAACTGCTAAGCAAACAGGCCTGTGAGCGCTTGTCTTTCCAATAGTAGACATGATTCCATTTACTCTGCAATACACTCCATACCCTGCTAACAGTCAAGGCTTATTGGAGGGATGTGACATCATATCGTTTGGCCGTTCACGATTGTAGGACATCATCTTCAGGTAGGAGAAATAAAACATATGGTCCCACGGAGGAGGACAAAAAAGGAACACAGGTAGGAGCTCACAGCTGAAATTTATAGGGAGGGGTCCTATTGGGTAGTTATGGAGGCAGGGTCAAGCCACACGTATGCTGCCATGGAGCCTGTCAGGAAAGGGCATTTTCATTAAGCATACCGTAAACTATAATAGGAACCGGGTAAAGTAAACTCTTCATGGGAAAATGGGGGCTGCCACTGCTGACTTTCTTTTCAAAATGCTTGTTACTTGGCTATTATTCTGACTCATTGGCATGAATACACTCTGAGCCATTGGCCTGGAATAAGCATACAAATCAGGGTTATGTTGTAAGTCTCTATCTGCATTTTTGTTCTGAATTGAAGACTCCAAGTATTGTAACGCCTACTGGGCCCAAAGCTGTGTGAAAGGGCAAGGGCATCATGTTGTTCAGAATTCAGCCAATGGCAGTTTGTAACACAAGTTGGTGAATAGCAACAATTGTCCCCCTTTTTTTTTATCACCCCTTGAAGCATCTGGTACAATACACAAACTGTTAGCTGATGCCAGAACCTCCTTTTCAGATCAGGACAGATGCAGACCCTCTCTTGTCTATTAGCCAAATCCACACTCACTGGAAACCCTAATAAAAATGTCTGACTTGCCTGCTTGAGTGACTGGAATTTGAACAGATACCTGCCAGCACTCTTCCCTAGCATAAATACCATAACAATACACATTCCTAATAGACTGGTTATCAGCCAAGACTCTAGAACTTTAGTATATTTCATAACTCATGAAATAATAACAGCACAGCCAGAATAAGGATATATTTACCTCCATCAGTGAATTTGTAGCTTTTAAAGCGGGGTTCCACTCAAATTTTTAACTTAATCTTACCCCCTTCAGTTAATTGCATAGATGTTCAAATGCCACACGAAAATTTTTTTTATCGCTGTAATTACCTTTATATTGTACTTTATTGTGGCACTTCCTGTCTCTCCTCCCATGGGAGTAGGCGTGTTTATTGCCTTTCCCCGGCGCCGCACTGTCTCCTGAGAGCTTAGTGTCAGGCTTCCACAAGCCGTGAATGAACAGCATTCACCGCATCCAGGAAATCAATGCTTGTGGGCTTCACATGCCCACAAGCAAGATGGAAACAGCCAGCATCACATTTTTTAAGTTATTCTTCAGTACGAAAACAAACAGAGGCGGAAATATTACACCCAAACTGTGAGTATTATTTTGGGATTAGCAAAGTGTCTCAATGACCTAAAAAAAAAAAAAAAGATTGGTCGCCGGACTCCCGCTTTAAGCCCAAACACCCCTATATTAGCCGATATTGGGACCCACTGAAACAACTTATCCCTTCAGGATACAGTAGGCATCCCAAATCTGCCATATTTATAACCATTTTGAAGCTAATTTTATGCTGGACAATAATATGCAGACTAGCAGGCTGTAACCTGTAGGTATTCAGAGAATATAATACTTATAGAAAACTGTACCTGGGATACAGTCATAAACATAGTGACAACCCAGGGCCACTTCAAAGCCGCTTAATTGGTCAGATGGTCTCTGTCAACACCCCCTTGATGCCAAAAAAAAAGTGGACTGCAATCACACTGTTCAGCTTTCGTGTACCATCAAATGAAGGAAGAGCTGGCAAGTTATGTGAGCCAATATATCACCTTGCTCATTGACTGAATTCTGCTGAAACCAGGACTTTCATTTTCAACTCCTTTTTATTTCTCTGTTGAATTATTGTCTCTTTGTAATACGTTGTTTTGTAAATATTTTATTTGCACCATTTTTTTAACTTTTTCATTATTAAGCCATATTTTGAAAAGTGTTAAAATTGTCTCTAATGCGCTAACACACTAACACACTAAAAGAATCTCTGTCTCTTGAAGAGTACTAATGTAATGTAAATCTCTGAACACACCAGTCTGTGGGGACATCGTGTGTTACACGTTTATTCTAAAAATCATAATTGTCATTGCTGTTGTTGTGAAGGGTTGATAGCCCCAAAGCAATATAGTGGCAGTTTGGGGTTTAAAGGGTTAATTGCTTAGTTAACTAAATCCAGTAATAATCGCTCTCAACCTGTTGCCACTTAGATTGGGGTCCCGCGAGCTGGAAAATCTATGTGCAGGGTGAGGCTGAGAGTGTCATTGTTGCAAATCAGTGACAGCACAATGTGACATTGACCGGTCATTTGTCAAAAGTCGGTGAAAGGGGCATTGGTCTGACCCGCATTCATCACACCAAATATTGAAGCAAGAGGCCCAGCACGAGAGCCAGGCAATTTGAATTTTCAGAAGTCAGCATTGCCAGCTTCTGTGTTTCTTCCTTTAGGATTTACCCACATTTATTGTACAGATACACACAAAGCTTGATGCCAATTAAAGGACTGACTGACATTCATTAGCATAATAAGTACAACCCCTATTCATCTTATTGGTAAATTCAGGATGTCATGCATGCATACCTTGGGTAGGTTCAAGCAATATTGCTGTACACAGGGATGCACAGAGGTGTAACTGAAAAGTCACAAGGTGGTAGGCCAAAACCACACATGGACCCCTTATATATCATACAAAAACCCTTGATGGTCCTATTCCGCCCTTTACCAAAGTCATGTGCAATGTAATTTGTTTTAGCCTAAAATGTCTAATGGATGCTCAAAGAACTCATAACAGCAAATCTGATATAAAGGAAAGAGAAACTCTGATTCTGTTGTGATTACAAATCGAGTACATGGCCGATAAATGAGAGCACATAGGACTTGTTGTCCTGAGGAAAGTTGTATTATGTGTGCCCCCTATACCTACATTCTACCTAAAAGGATTTGTGCAGACGGTATAATTGCACAATAATTATGTCTGGCATAAATAATGTGATATCCATTAAAAATGATCATGTCAAGCTCATCAGGAATCATATATAGTCAGGTCCATAAATATTGGGACATCAACACAATTCTAATCTTTTTGGCTCTATACACCACCTCAATGGATTTGAAATGAAATGAACAAGATGTGCTTTAACTGCAGATTTTCAGCTTTAATTTGAGGGTATTTACATCCAAATCAGGTGAACAGTGTAGGAATTACAACAGTTTGTATATGTGCCTGCCACTTTTTAAGGGACCAAAAATAATAGGACAGATTAACAATCATCCATCAAACTTTCACTTTTTAAAACTTGGTTGCAAATCCTTTGCAGTCAATTACAGCCTGAAGTCTGGAACGCATAGACATCACCAGACGCTGGGTTTCATCCCTGGTGATGCTCTGCCAGGCCTCTACTGCAACTGTCTTCAGTTCCTGCTTGTTTTTGGGGCATTTTCCCTTCAGTTTTGTCTTCAGCAAGTGAAATGCATGCTCAATCGGATTCAGGTCAGGTGATTGACTTGGCCATTGCATAACATTCCACTTCTTTCCCTTAAAAAACTCTTTGGTTGCTTTCGCAGTATGCTTTGGGTCATTGTCCATCTGCACTGTGAAGCGCCGTCCAATGAGTTCTGAAGCATTCTGCTGAATATGAGCAGATAATATTGCCCGAAACACTATAGAATTCATCCTTTGCATTTGTCAGCAGTCACATCATCAATAAATACAAGAGAACCAGTTCCATTGGCAGCCATACATGCACACACCATGACACTACCACCACCATGCTTCACTGATGAGGTGGTATGCTTTGGATCATGAGCAATTCCTTTCCTTCTCCATACTCTTCTCTTCCGTTACTCTGGTACAAGTTGATCTTGGTCTCATCTGTCCATAGGATGTTGTTCCAGAACTGTGAAGGCTTTTTTAGATGTTGTTTGGCAAACTCTAATCTGGCCTTCCTGTTTTTGAGGCTCACCGATGGTTTACATTTTGTGGTGAACCCTCTGTATTCACTCTGGTGAAGTCTTCTCTTGATTGTTGACTTTGACACACCTACCTCCTGGAGAGTGTTCTTGATCTGGCCAACTGTTGTGAAGGGTGTTTTCTTCACCAGGGAAAGAATTCTTCGGTCATCCACCACAGTTGTTTTCCGTGGTCTTCCAGGTCTTTTGGTGTTGCTGAGCTCACTGGTGCGTTCTTTCTTTTTAAGGATGTTCCAAACAGTTGATTTGGCCACACCTAATGTTTTTGCTATCTCTCTGATGAGTTTGTTATGTTTTTTCAGCCTAATGATGGCTTGCTTTACTGATAGTGACAGCTCTTTAGATCTCATATTGACAGCAATAGATTCCAAATAGCACACTTGAAATGAACTCTGGACCTTTTATCTGCTCCTTGTAAATGGGATATTGAGGGAATAACACACACCTGGCCATGGAACAGCTGAGCAGCTAATTGTCCCATTACTTTTGGTCCCTTAAAAGTGGGAGGCACGTATACAAACTGATTTGGATGTAAATACCCTCAAATTAAAGCTGAAAGTCTGAAGTTAAAGCACATCTTGTTCGTTTCATTTCAAATCCATTGTTGTGGTGTATAGAGCCAAAAATATTAGAATTGTGTCGATGTCCCAATATTTATGGATCTGACTGTATATATATACGTATATGTATATATATATATATATATATATATATATATATATATATATATATATATACACACCTATGAGATTCTAAAGTTGTTTCATACCTACATTAATTATCTATTACCTAGTTTAAAGTAAAGAACAGATTTCCTTCCTTGATACATCTATAAGGGTACATGTGAACCGAATAGTGAATAATTTATATAAAAGAGAAAGAAATACCGCGCTGACAACCCAAAATATGTAATGCAGCCAGCACAGCAAGAGATAAGGTTGGACAGCAAAGTTGTAAAGATATGTGCAGCTCTAAAAGTGAAAGGTCTCTGTATGTCTACAGAAGGATCAAATATGTACATCAATAGGAAACAATGTACCATATATACAGTATCTCACAATTGTTATCTTACATTGTTGTAAATATTTTATTTACAACAATGAAGAAATGACACTTTGATACAATGTAAAGTAGAGAGTGTACAGCTTGTATAAGGCCCCTTTCACACGATTGGACCATTCAGGTCCGCCTGTCAGTTTTGACGGCGGACCTGAACGGGTGCTCCATGTTAGTCTATGGATGTCAGCAGAGACATGTCCTCTGACATCCGACCCCGTCCGATCCGCTAAAAGCAGACGGATGGCCCTACGTCCAGGTCCGTCGCTGGCGGATCGAATCGGGTGAGATCTGATGAAAACGGACATGCTGTCTGTTTTCATCCGATCCCTCCATAGGCGGCAGCGGCGCCTGACAAGCCCCTCCCCGCTCAGTGAGCAGAGAGGGACCTGTCATCCGCCGGCTCAGCGGAGATCAATGGACTGATCTCCCGCTGAGCCGGCGGACCGAGGCGGGCTCCGTAGAAACGGAGTCCACCTCATGTGAAAGGGGCCTTACAGTGTAAATTTGCTGTACCCTCAAAATAATTCAACACACAGCCATTAATGTCTTAACCGCCTGCAAAAAAAGTAAGTACACCCCTAAGTGAAAATGTCCAAATTGGGTCTAATTAGCCATTTTCCCTCCCCGTTGTTATGTGACTCGTTAGTGTTACAAGGTCTCAGGTGTGAATGGAGAGCAGGTTTGATAAATTTGGTGTTATTGCTCTCTCTCTCACACTGGTCACTGGAAGTTCAACATGGCACCTCATGGCAGAGAACTCTCTGAGGATCTGAAAAAAAGAATTGTTGCTCTACATAAAGATGGCCTAGGCTATAAGAAGATTGCCAGGACCCTGAAACTGAGCTGCAGCACGATAGCCAAGACCATACAGCTGTTTAACCTCCCTGGCGGTATTCCCGAGTCTGGCTCGGGTTGGATTTTTCCATACCAAAAGCGGTAACCCCGAGCCAGACTCGGGCTTGCATCGCAGGATCCAGGAAGAGCATACTTACCTTGTCCCCTGGATCCTGCGATGTCTCCCCGCTGTGATCGGCGAGCCGCTGTGTCTCGCTCGATTCACAGTGCCGAGCTCCGTTCCCTGCGAGAGTTGCGACGCACGGGGACGGAGTTCGGCGGTAAATTCAAAAGTGAAACACATAGTATAGATACAGCATACTGTAATCTTACAGATTACAGTACTGTATCAAATAACTACACATCCCCCTTGGTCCCTAGTGGTCTGCCTAGTGTCCTGCATGCAGTTTTATATATATAAAACTGTTCTTTCTGCCAGGAAACTGGAGATTGTCCATAGCAACCAAAACTGTCTCTTTACATCAAAAGTGCTTTTAGACCAGCTAGAAAAAAGCGATAATAAATTAGAATCACTTGCAGAATTGAGTGATAGTGATTTGTGGGGAAATCCGTCACCAAACACTAAAAGTAACAAAAGCGACAATTCTGCAACTGAGCAAATTTCAGTGTTTTTGATTTGATTACATTATTATATAATTTTTATTATTATTATATTATTATTTGTTATAATTATTTATAGTTATTTATTATATTATAATTTTTTATTTCGTTTTTCAAACTTTATCATACCTAGATGTCTACTAGACTCTTGTTTGGACAGATTTAAGTGAACTATTCCTAAGAATTACAGGCCTACAATATAAAACGCCAAATTTCTGTGCAAAATAATTGTACCGCTTTCAGCACCTAAAATCAGAAATAATCATACCGCCAGGGAGGTTAACAGGTTCCACTCGGAACAGGCCTCGCCATGTTCGACCAAAGAAGTTGAGTGCACGTGCTCAGCATCATATCCAGAGGTTGTCTTTGGGAACTAGACGTATAAGTGCTGTCAGCATTGCTGCAGAGGTTGAAGGGGTGGGGGGTCAGCCTGTCAGTGCTCAGACCATACTCCGCACACTGCATCAAATTGGTCTGTATGGCTGTCGTCCCAGAAGGAAGCCTCTTCTAAAGATGATTACCAAGAAAGCCCGCAAACAATTTGCTGAAGACAAGCAGACTAAGGACATGGATTACTGGAACCATCTCCTGTGGTCTGATGAGACCAAGATAAACGTATTTGGTTCAGAGGGTGTCAAGCGTGTGTGGCGGCAACCAGGTGAGGAGTACAAAGACAAGTGTGTCTTGCCTACAGTCAAGCATGGTGAGAGTGTCATGGTCTGGGGATGCATGAATGCTGCTGGCACTGGGGAGCTACAGTTCATTGAGGGAACCATGAATGCCAACATGTACTGTGACATACTATAGCAGAGCATGATCCCCCTCCCTTCGGAGACTGGGCCACAGGGCAGTATTCCAACATGATAACGACCCCAACCATACCTCCAAGACGACCACTGCCTTGATAAAGAAGCTGAGGGTAAAGGTGATGGACTGGCCAAGCATGTTTCCAGACCTAAACCCTATTGAGCATCTGTGGCGTAGAGGAGCGCAAGGTCTCTAACATCCACCAGCTCCGTGATGTCGTCATGGAGGAGGGGAAGAGGACTCCAGTGGCAACCCGTGAAGCTCTGGTGAACTCCATTTCCAAGAGGGTTAAGGCAGTGCTGGAAAATAATTGTGGCCACACAAAATATTGACACTTTGGGCCCAATTTGGACATTTTCACTTAGGGGTGTACTCACTTTTGTTGCCAGCAGTTTAGACATTAATGGCTGTGTGTTGAGTCATGTTGAGGGGACAGCAAATTTACACTGTTATACAAGCTGTACACTCTACTTTACATTGTAGCAAAGTGTCATTTCTTCAGTGTTGTCAGATGAAAAGATATAATAAAATATTTACAAAAATGTGAGAGGCGTACTCACTTTTATGAGATACTGTACATTATTAAATGTCCTTGCGGTTTACTCTATGTGGGTGAGACAACCCAGAAGGTGAAAGATCGAATTGCCCGACATAACACTCTGTATAAATTGACTCTGTTGCCTCTGGCTAGGCACTTTGTCGAAGGAGGACACTCAGTTTTACAATTAAAATATATGGTAATTAATGAGGTAAAGAAAAACAGATGAGGAGGAGATTGTGAATTAAATTAAAAAAAACAAGAAGGAGAATGGAGTCATCCTTTAGATACCCTTATTCCTAGGGGCTTGAACTCTGACTTTGATCTACATTTGTTTTTTTGATATAAAGGTTCATGTTCATGTGTTTCATCTAGGGATAATAAATATGTTTTGATAATATTTTACAAATTTTTGTTTGATTAATTGCTTATTGATTTATTATCCATTTTATGAAACCATTTATATATAGGGTTTTAATGCTGGTTGTTTTATCTATTTTTTACAACAGGCTCTGTACGGGTTAATCCCTTCGCCTCAGAACGGGGAGTGATTGCCATTTGTCTGCTTTCTTTCCAATACCTACTGATAACAAAAGCATATAGTGTTACGGATACGATATATATATCTATATCTATAAATATATCAATAAAAACTATGTGAACCCTTTTGAAATGATATGGATTTCTGCACAAATTGGTCATAAAATGTGATCTGATCTTCATCTAAGTCACAACAATGGACAATCGCAGTCTGCTTAAACTAATGACACACAAAGAATTAAATGTTACCATGTTTTTATTGAACACTCCATGTAAACATTCACAGTGCAGGTGGAAAAAGTATGTGAAAAGTATGTGTAGACTTATGAGATCTCCAATAGCTAATTGGAGTGAGGTGTCAGCCAACTGGGGTCCAATTAATGAGATGAGATTGGAGGTGTTGGTTACAGCTGCCCTGCCCTATAAAAAACACACACCAGTTCTGGGTTTGCTTTTCACAAGAAACATTGCCTGATGTGAATGATGCCTTGCACAAAAGAGCTCTCAGAAGACATACGATTAGGAATTGTTGACTTGCATAAAGCTGGAAAGGGTTATAAAAGTATCTCAAAAAGCCTTGCTGTTCATCAGTCCACGATAAGACAAATTGTCTATAAATGGAGAAAGTTCAGCACTGTTGCTACTCTCCCTAGGAGTGGGCGTCCTGTAAAGATGACTGCAAGAGCACAGTGCAGACTGCTCAATGAGGTGAAGAAGAATCCTAGAGTGTTAGCTAAAGACTTACAAAAGTCTCTGGCATATGCTAACATCCCTGTTAGCGAATCTATGATACGTAAAACACTAAACAAGAATGTATTTCATGGGAGGATACCACAGAGTAAGCCACTGGTGTCTAAAAAAAACATTGCTGCACATTTACAGTTTGAACAAGAGCACCTGGATGTTCCACAGCAGTACTGGCAAAATATTCTGTGGACAGATGAAACCAAAGTTGAGTTGTCTGGAAGAAACACACAACACTATGTGTGGAGAAAAAGAGGCACAGCACACCAACATCAAAACCTCATCCCAACTGTGAAGTATGGTGGTGCGGGCATCATGGTTTGGGGCTGCTTTGCTGCATCAGGGCCTGGATGGATTGCTATCATCGAAGGAAAAATGAATTCTCAAGTTTATCAAGACATTTTGCAGGAGAACTTAAGGCCATCTGTCCACCAGCTGAAGCTCAACAGAAGATGGGTGTTGCAACAGGACAACGACCCAAAGCATAGAAGTAAATCAACAACAGAATGGCTTAAACAGAAGAAAATACGCCTTCTGGAGTGGCCCAGTCAGAGCCCTGACCTCAACTCGATTGAGATGCTGTGGCATGACCTCAAGAAAGCGATTCACACCAGATATCCCAAGAATATTGCTGAACTGAAACAGTTCTGTAAAGAGGAATGTCAAGAATTACTCCTGACCGTTGTGCACGTCTGATCTGCAACTACAGGAAACGTTTGGTTGAAGTTATTGTGTTCAATAAAAACATGGTAACATTTAATTCTTTGTGTGTTATTAGTTTAAGCAGACTGTGATTGTCTATTGTTGTGACTTAGATGAAGATCAGATCACATTTTATGACCAATTTGTGCAAAAATCCATATCATTCCAAAAGGGTTCACATACTTTTTATTGCAACTGTAGATATATATATCTATATATAGATATATAGATATAGATATATATCTATAGATATAGATATTTATATATCTATAGATATATATATATATATATATATTTATATATAGATAGATAGATAGATAGATAGATAGATAGATAGATAGATAGATAGATAGATAGATAGATAGATAGATAGATAGATAGATAGATATATACATCTATATATAGATATATAGAAATATCTCTCTCTCTATATATATATATATATATATATATATATATATTTATTTTTTTTAATTATGACCTTTATTTAAAAAAAACCTCTCAGATACAGAGCCAATAAAAAAAGAAGCATTCAGCAGATCAGCTATGTGACAATCATACCAGATGCAAGGCATTGTAAACACAAATTAGTACACAAAAGTCGTGAGACTTCCAGCACGAAACAGACCAATTACATAATCACTGACCTCTATGAAGAAGATAAAATTGTAAACTTAGAAGAATAATTTCCTCATAATCTCAATTAAACCAGGGTGGGTCGACAGAGCTCTGATAACTGGCAAAGCTAATCTTACCAATTATACAAAACAAGAACAGCAAACAGCACAGTAAAAAAGAAGAGTTGGGTAGAGTAAGGAGAGGACAGGAAAAAAAAAAGAAAAATTATGTTGGGGAGTTGTGGTGTGAAGGAAGGAAAGAGAGAAGGAAGAAGTAACAAGAAGGAATCATATATTTTGTGATAATTATTACATCTCCAATAAAAAGATGTTTAACTAATGCATGTACTTTTGCATATTGCACCTTTCCAAGTTTTGGTTTAGAGTGCAAATTATTTACAAAAATCTTAGAGGACTTCCTTAAATAGACAAACTCAAGTTGTCATTAGCACTCGAAGGCGGGCCATAAATGAGTCTTTTTTTTTTTTACTAGCGGGTTGAATAAAAAAAAAATGACTCACATTTGAGGTGGATGAGGGAATCCTACCCGTGCTGTGCTATTGTATTCTGACAGTGAGGAGACTTACCCACTTATCAGAATGTCTATAGCTGGCAGCACTGATTTGTCTGGGAAAATCTGACAGGGCTGTTGTACAAAAGTTGATCTGTAGGTTGACTGCTGACTACAACCACCCTGCCTATATCTGGATCAAAAACTGGTCAGTTCAGCCATATATGAGCTTAACTCCTACATCCACTTAATCACATAAACAACCCAACATGTTTCATCACATTTGCGGCTTCTTCAGGGGTGCAACATGTACTAAAAAAGTGCTCAGCGCTCTGGTGCATGTGTAAATACAAAAAATAAATAACAGTAAAATGTTAAACATTTTTACTGATGGTGCAATACAATTTACAAAATATATGACCAAAGATGGGCTTTACCCTCTGGCCCTATTCTACACACTCTAACTCACATCTTCAATCTCTCCTTCTCTTCTGGTATGTTCCCCAACATTCTAAAACCTGAACTAGTCACCCCCCATACTTAAAAAGCCCTCACTTGACCCCACACATCTTAACAATCTACACCCCATCTCCTTGCTCCCCTTTTTATCCAAACTCCTTGAACCTCTGGTCTACAACCAACTGAGTGTCCACCTTGCAGAGAATAGCTTTCTTGATCCCCTTCAGTCAGGATCCCTCCCTCAACACTCCACGGAAACCGCTCTCCTAAAACTCACAATCTGCTAACAGCTATATCCAATGGACACTATTCTGTACTTCTACTCCTTGACCTCTCTGCTGCCTACGACACAGTGGACCACCCCCTCGTCCTCAAAAAACTCCATGCCTTTGGTCTCCATGACTGTACTATTTGCTGATTCTCATCCTACTTATCCAACCACACCTTTAGTGTTACTTACAATTCTACTTCCTCCTCTCTTCTCCCTTTCTCTTTCGGGTCCCCCCAAGGTTCTGTCCTTGGACCTCTCTTGTTCTCTATTTACACCTACTCCCTGGGACAGCTGATAGCCTGCCATGGCTTCTGATACAATTTCTACGCTGACAACACCCAAATCTATCTCTCTGCCCCTCAGCTCACTCCTTCAGTCTATTCACGTATCACTTATTTACTAACATACATATTAGCCTGGATGTCACACCACTTCCTCAAACTCAATCTATCCAAAACCAAACTCATTTTTCATGTGCCTCTTCCCCTGATTTCTCTATCAAGATCAATAGCACTACTATCAGCCCGTCCCCACATGCCAAAGTTCTAGGTGTAATCCTGGACTCTGAACTCTCATTTCAGCCCCACATGCAATCACTGTCCAAATCTTGCCGCCTCTGCAACATTTCCAGAATATGCCCCTTCCTAACTAATGACACCACAAAGCTTCTAGTTCACTCCCTAGTTATCTCTCGCCTCGACCACTGCAACTCCCTCCTCACGGGATTACCGGGATTACCCTTACATTACCCTTAGTCTATCCCCCCTTCAGTTCATCATGAATGCTGCTGCCAGACTCATCCACCTTACCAACCGTTCAGTGTCTGCTACTCCTCTCTGTCAATCCTTCCACTGGCTGCCACTCACCCAACAAAATACCGTAAATTCAAAATTCTAGCAATAACTTACAAATCCATCCACAACTAGGCCCCCAGTACACCACTAACCTAGTTTAAAATACTAACGAGCAGGGCTTGTACTGTAACTGTACTGTCTGTCCACATGTTTTAAAGCGCTGCACAAACTGCTGGTGCTATATAAATCCTATATAATAATAATAATATAATCATTTCTGTTCTTATTTAGGGGAAAATTATGGAAAATTTTTGAATTTTTGGTGTGTATATATATATATATATATATATATATATATATATATATATATATATATATATGCAATAATATAACCTAAAGGGATACGTTTTCTATGAAGAAGTAGCCAAATAGTTCTTGTGCATAAGCCTTTAGCAAGTTCAATTTTACCAGTCACTTCATTACTTTTTTATTCTGTAAACTATATTTGCTGAGGAAAGCTTTGGTTACCAAATGGGCTGCTGTGAAAAGGACAATGAGATGTTGCCCATAGCAACCATTCACACCTCAATCTCTATCAAGATAAGAGAATCTGTAGGCACAAGCATCTCAGGTGCTAAGGAGCACCATGAGACCAGCACATTCATTAAATATCTCTTTACATTTTATGTCTGCTCATGTATAGAGATCCACTACCACTGGTAAATGCTGTACTCAGGAGTATAGATCTGCTACCACCCATAAACACTTTATAACCAGGGTAAAAGCTATGCTCATAAGAATAGCTCCACTACCACATACCGCAAAGACTGGAGTATACATATGCTACCACAGGCAAAGACTGTGCTCAGGAGTATAAATATACTATCACCCACAAATCCTGTGTTTAGGAACACAGCTCTATAACTAGTGCAAAAAGTATGCTCATAAGTATAGTTCCACTACCACAGGCAAATGCTGTGCTCAGGAGTATGGATATACTACCACAGGCAAATGCAGTGCTCAGGATTATATATATACTACCACAGGCAAATGCAATGCTCAGGATTATATATATACTACCACAGGAAAATGCTGTGCTCAGGAGTATAGCTATACTACCACAGGCAAATGATGTGCTCAGAAATATAGATATACTACCACAGGCAAATGCTGTGCTCAGGCATAGATCTCCACTACCATGGTGCTCAGCAGTATAGATCCACTGCCACAGGCAAAAGCTGTGCTCAGATGTATCATAGCTTGACTACGGCAAATGTTGTGTTCAGTCGTAAAGCTCCACTACCACAATGCTCAGCAGTATAAATTCACTACCACAGGCAAATTCTCTGCCCAGACACATAGGTAGCCCCACTGTGACAGTGCTCAGAAGTATAGATCGACTACCACAGTGCTCAGGAGTATAGATCCACTACCATAGGCAAATGCTGTGCTCAAGCACATAGCTCCACTACGACTGTGCTCAGGAGTATAGATTCATTGCCACAGTCAAAATGCTATTCTCAGACAAAATGCTGTTCTTTTTATTTGTGGTAACTCCACTACCACAGAAAAAAAGCTGTCTTCAGTCATATAGCTCCACTATCATAGTGCTTGGGAGTATAGATGCACTATCACAGTGCACAGGAGTATAGATTTACTGGCACAGACAAAATGCTATTCTTGGGCATATAACTCCACTAACACAAACAAAAGCTGTGCTCAGGTGTATAGCTCCACTACTATAGGCATATGCTGTGCTCAGGTGTAAAGCTCCACTACTACAGACAAAAGCTGTACTCAGGTGTAAAGCTACACTACCATAGGCAAATGCTGTGGTCAGGTGTAAAGCTCCACTACCATGCGCAAAAGCTGTGCTCAGGTATATAGCTCCACTACCATAGGCACATGCTGTCTTCAGGTGTAAAGCTCCACTACCACAGAAAAAAGCTGTGCTCAGGTGTATAGCTCCACTACCATAGACAAATGCTGTGCTCAGGTGTAAAGCTCCACTACTACAGAAAAAAGCTTTGCTCAGGTGTATAGCTCCACTACCATAGGCAAATGCTGTGCTCAGGTGTAAAGCTCCACTACCATAGACAAAAGCTGTCCTCAGGTGTAAAGCTCCACTACCATAGGCAAATGCTGTGCTCAGGAGTAAAGCTCCACTACCATAGACAAAAGCTGTGCTCAGGTGTAAAGCTCAACTACCACAGAAAAAAGCTGTGCTCAGGTGTATAGCTCCACTACCATAGGCAAATGCTGTGTTCAGGTGTAAAGCTCCACTACTACAGAAAAAAGCTGTGCTCAGGTGTATAGCTCCACTACCATAGGCAAATGCTGTGTTCAGATGTAAAGCTTCACTACTACAGAAAAAAGCTGTGCTCAGGTGTATAGCTCCACTACCATAGGCAAATTCTGTGCTCAGGTGTAAAGATCCAGTACCACAGACAAAAGCTGTGCTCAGGTGTAAAGCTCCACTACCATGGGCAAATGCTGTGCTCAGGTGTAAAGCTCCACTACCATAGGCAAATGCTGTACTCAGGTGTAAAGATCCACTACCATAGGCAAATGCTGTGCTCAGGTGTAAAGCTCCACTACCATAGACAAAAGCTGTGCTCAGGGGTAAAGCTCCACTACCATAGGCAAATGCTGTGCTCAGGTGTAAAGCTCCACTACCATAGACAAAAGCTGTGCTCAGGTGTAAAGCTCCACTACCATAGGCAAATGCTGTGCTCAGGAGTAAAGCTCCATTACCATAGACAAAAGCTGTGCTCAGGTGTAAAGCTCAACTACCACAGAAAAAAGCTGTGCTCATGTGTATAGCTCCACTACCATAGGCAAATGCTGTGTTCAGGTGTAAAGCTCCACTACTACAGAAAAAAGCTGTGCTCAGGTGTATAGCTCCACTACCATAGGCAAATGCTGTGTTCAGGTGTAAAGCTCCACTACTACAGAAAAAAGCTGTGCTCAGGTGTATAGCTCCACTACCATAGGCAAATTCTGTGCTCAGGTGTAAAGATCCAGTACCACAGACAAAAGCTGTGCTCAGGTGTAAAGCTCCACTACCATGGGCAAATTCTGTGCTCAGGTGTAAAGCTCCACTACCATAGGCAAATGCTGTGCTCAGGTGTAAAGATCCACTACCATAGGCAAATGCTGTGCTCAGATGTAAAGCTCCACTACCATAGACAAAAGCTGTGCTCAGGTGTAAAGCTCCACTACCATAGGCAAATGCTGTGCTCAGGTGTAAAGCTCCACTACCATAGACAAAAGCTGTGCTCAGTTGTAAAGTTTCACTACTATAGGCAAATGCTGTGCTCAGGTGTAACGCTCCACTATCATAGGCAAATGCTGTGCTCAAGCATATAGGTCCACTACCATGGTGCTCAGGAATATAGATCCTCTATCAGCAGCAAATGCTGTGGTCAAGGATATAGCTCCACTTCCAGAGGCAAATGGTGTGTTCAGGAGTACAGGAACAGGTAGCAGAGTTGTTGTTATGTAACACGTATGACACTACATATTATGTGGAGTGAGCCTTGTATACTGAAACATCTTTTATCACAAGATGTCCATTTTGACAGTCAGATGCCCAAATACGGTCCATGCAGTCAGGTTGTTACATACCACAGTTTGCTTCATCACTGTCATCTTCGCAGTCCGCCTCTCCATCACATCTCCTGGATGCCAAGATACAGCGGCCAGAGAGGCACTTGAAATGACTGGGTGAACATTCTAAAGGAACAGAAGATAAGATTAAATCACAAGGAGCATTGCTATTTTTGAAAGATTCCAGCTGTGTCACTGTAGCAATTCAATTTCCCGGTTTACACTACTCATTAAAGTTTAGCATATAAGGATAATAAATATGATTTAGGAAGCTGATTACTTTGATTCCCTGCCTTCACAAACAGATTGTCACTAAGGAAACCGGCAAAAAATTAGAGGGTGTTGTGTCCTTAGCAATTTATTGCTGGTCTAAACCTAATAAGAAAAAAGGCCTAGTACACAAATAACTTCTTACCATACCTTTCGGATGTCTGCTTAGTGTTGTGAGCATCTCAAAATCACATTAGTTTGAAGGGCTCGCTACACACTTGCTTTACACAGAATCTCTTTAAAACATCCCCCTGCCACGCAGACCATTACTGGTGGAGGTATATGCAATGATATTTACATGTCCATCTTTACCTTGAGGCATGATTACAGTGAATTTATAAAGAACCCTTTTATTTATAGTTCTGGATACAGTAGGGAATGGCTAGAACCCCTGTCAGGTCTTTTTTTCTGTCTGTGGTCCTAGTTTTTATTAGATAAGAGAAAGATTATAACCTCTGTTGGCTTATTACTGATGTCTGTGTTCCCACTTTGGATTTTCCCTCAATTCATACCACAGTAATGATCTGGAACAGGTAGGGAAGGGGCTAGTCTATTGATGGGACACAGACCCCCCAAAAAAGAAACAAAAAAAACCTTACAACACTTTATAGCACCCATGTGTACTTAGCTAAACTACAATCCAGATCAATTTTATAGCAACCTCAATGACATTTTTCGATACATGCTTTTGTCTGTATATTAGTTTATTCATAATAAAGAGATTTATTAAACATACTGTATACACTATGTAATGTATGTGTTACTTTTTATTTATATTCACTCATCTTGTTCATATCAGTGTTGCATTGGGAATGCTACATCTTTAAATTAGTTACATATAGTTACATAGTTAGTAAGGTTGAATAAAGACACCAGTCCAACCTGAGTGAGTGTGCGTGTCTACAATTACCCCTATCCCTGTACATTGCATCTCATTAAGATGCTCATCTATTATATTATTATTTATTTAAGGTACCCATATAGCGCCATCAATTTACACATACATCACACACTCACATTGGTCCCTACCCTCAACGAATCCATAATCCAAGGTCCCCAGCCCACATTCATACTTGATGACTAGGGCCAATTTTGGACAGAAGCCAATTAACCTACCAGCATGTCTTTGGAGTGTGGGAGGAAACCAGAGCACCCGGAGGAAACCCACGCAGGCACAGGGAGAACAGGCAAAATCCAGGCAGGTAGTGTCGTGGTTGGGATTCGAACCAGTGACCCTTTTTACTGCTAAGTGAGAGTGCTAACCACTACACCACTGTGCCACCCAAATTGAGTGCAATACTCTCTCTAAAATGGGATTTTTTGGTATGGTATTAGTTGGTAGGCAAGGCTATAAGTCAAGGAATTTGTACTGGTATGGCATTATTGCATAACAATGAGCTCATTACTTGACATTCTTTTGCTTTGTTTTAACACAATATGGCAGACAGGATATGTACCCAAATGCATACTTCCAAATATATGCCACAATATTTGAAAATTAAAATGTACCTTCAACATCCTCATCAGGCATAAGACAAGTCTGATTATCTGACTTCTCATCAGGAAACTGACTGCAGTCTGTGTCCTCTGGCCATTGTAGTCCAACAATACCCAATACAGTTTCACATCGCTCTTTCGAATGCTCACAAAGTGATCTGGGAAGGCATAAATAGATGCACATTGAGCATTTACATTCCTTCATAACACTAGCTCCTGTGTAAAAAAATGTATGCAATGTGGTCATGGCAAGTTTCTCCATCCACTATTGAAAGGACTTTTTATAAAGAAAGTGAGACAACCCTGTATTTGTGTTGTGATGTGGCAGGAGTCTTTTCATTACAGATTGATCAATTGTCCCCCTTAAATCATTCCTCTATAAATCATTCACTCCAAGGTTACTTGTACCAGCTTGATCCTCAATGCAGTTCTCAGTGTCCTCAGATACCCACTGCCTCCAATGAACCTCATGTGTGCTCATTAGCATGGAGCATGGAGTCGATCTTGCTAGACTCACCAAACCCAGCATGAAGTCCACAAACCCCAAACTTAGTACTAAACCCCAAGTCTATGGCAGCTAAATCTAATTATTTTTTCTGACCATTTTTAAGACCAACAAGCTATTGTTGAAAAAAGGGCATAAGGAGCTGGGAACTGGTATGGAACACATGTAAATCTTTTTTTTTCTAATATTGTTCATGCGGCTTAGTGGCAACATTGAAAACACACAAATCCTTTAAAAAACATGCTTGCTGGATGTCTTTAAGCCACATGTTGCATTACAGAACAGTGCAAAATTGTCCTTTAAAAGTGACAGCGCACATTAAAAAATGTATGTTTGTGTTGGGGGGGGGGGCAGGGTGGTGTGGGGTGCCCCTAAAATTACACTATAGACGCTTATCCAGGCATGTGGCATGTGGCCCTCCCTTTCTGCACCAGACTAGGCCACATACCTTTAAACATTGGGGGTATCTTTTAAGGGAACGGCAGCAAAGTGTCTCCCACTTGCAAGGCACCTTGTCCCATTGTTAAGGATTAAGGCCCTCTGCCTCACATTCAATGCCCCAAGAAGGATATGCGGGTAATATATGTGGTGAACTTATAATGGAATCTAGTATCCCACTTTATCTGAAATATCCACCCTCCCAGGAGAATAAATACAGGGGTACTTTAAAATAAACACATGCATACACTAGGTACTTCTCCAGCACGTGGCAGGAGGTCCAAGCTTGCTTCCCTCTTTTTCCTGGCCAGCCAGGCTACATGTATGGATAAGGGTCTAGGTGAAATATTACAGGAAACCACCCCACCAAACGTTTACTTTTTTTTTTTTGGTAGACTAAAAATGGGAACAAATTCCTCCTAAAGCTCAATTTCACAAAAAACGTATTTTTTAATTGGGAAGAGTTAAATCTCTGTCAGGGTTTCATTATTTTGGGAACATAGCAATATGAAACATTTTGGTTGGGTTGGATTATATAATAGGGTAGGTGTGGGACAGGGGTACCATGCTTGTATGACATGATACTGCACTGCCTAACATTCGTGTGTTTACACTTGTTTCCCCAATCCTGCTGTCATTGCTCCAGCATTTGCAACAGCCAATGTTACCATCAAAGTCAGGACACCCATTGCCCAAATCCTGAAATCCTATATTGCATGTAAGAGCTTAGGGACATGACTGTACTGGGGCATATACAAAAAATAAGGCCATATTTCACCACCTGAGAGCCACAGGTGTTGTATAAAACATCCTGTACAAATGAATTAGGAGATACATTTGTCAGAGTATACACAGCTCTAAGGCCAAACTAATCTTAGAAAGTATTATTGTACCAAAAGAGTAGTTACCTTGGAACTAGATGGAATAAATTTTGAAATAGGCTTCCAGCAGAGGTAGTGAGTCAGTAAGTGGATTCAAATATGCTTGGGATAAACCCACAACTATACTCAGACAAAAGAAAGTTAAAGTAAAAAAATAATGGGACAGCATCAATTGACCACTTGGTCTTTTTCTGCTGTCACTCTTCTGTTTCTAACCCCTCCCGTCCATGCACTGATTTTGATAAGCCACAGCACAATTAATGTCAGTTTCATTTTTAATGGAAGGAGTCTCATAACATGGGATAAAAGGAGGCTCTATCTTACCCCCAAATATTAGGTACAATACATTCAAACACTGAAACATTATTGTTAAAGGGCATCATCACCTGCAGGGTGGTATCCGCTGGTTTGACTCGAGTTCACACTTTGGTACCAGGATAGTGCAAGCAAAGTACATAAGGTACTTGTAGCAGTTGGTCTGAACCAGAGCTGGAAACAGAGAGGACTCCCAGCTTATGGAGGCTTCTTTCTGAGTTCTGTGGCCAAGGTAATTTGGGAAATGTGTATGATTATAGGGGAGATTCATACACAGCTCCAGAGTTATTGGTTCACATTGACCTAAAGTTTTAACAACGTGAAAAAGAAAAGGAAAAAAATGGTCTTGATAAATAACAATATAGTTCCAAAGGAAAAAGACTAATCAGTCAACTTCACTAATACAGCACAATAAATGTTTAGTTCCTAAATGCCTGGAAAAAAGGTTATTTTTAAGATTTTATATTTTGCTTGGCCTGGGCACTGTCACATGACCACAGAAGTGATGTAACTTCTCCCCTGGATCACAGTCAATTTCAGCTTTGGCTGCTGAGGAGCAAGGAGCTGTGAGGAAATTCAAGTAAGGGAGGTTGGGGATGCCTTTTGTAAAGTCAATGTCACTTTGCCCTGCATGGGGAAGGTGAGAGTGTCTCTTTAAAAAAAAAAGTGCACCTGAGCATGTTTGTAATATGTGACACATACTTGGAATGTAGATCCCCACAGATGTCCAAACAGACTTAATTGTGCTATTGGCACACCACTTGAAACCTGCTCTGCTAAGACTATGGTGTTTGACCAAACATGTGCAGGGTCTGGAATTGTGAACTGGCCTTTTTTAAAGAGAACCAGTGGCCTTGCAATGGGTATTTAAGCATTGGCATATTCTTAAGCAGTAAATGAGTTTTTTTTTTTTAACAAGACCTCACTGGCCTCTGTAGCTGCAAGCACTGTGAAACAACTCATTCTCAGATTTAACAACAGATGCACTGAAGTGCCCCCTGGTTATAGTTTACTGAGGGGTTCTTCCTTCCATCTTTCCATCACATATAGTTATACAATCCACTCGTTTATTTTTTATTTTTATTTTTTATAGATATTGCTCGATTGCTTAATATGGGGTGTGTGTATATATATATATATATATATATATATATATATATATATATATATATATATATATATATATATATATATATATATATACCTCGTATGGGTTGGTCTATATAGTTTACTAATATACACTTTTCCCTGGGTGTATTTATCTATTTATGCACTGAAAGTATAGGAATTTTTAATAATTAATCATTGTATATGTATCAGACACCGTGATATATTTAGTTTGCACGATTTGGAGCGTGCAATTTGGTGCATCTACATATGCAGCGATATTTGGTGGACCTGTGCACAGCTGGAAGCCAATAGCCTCCTTTTTACTGATTTGTTTATTTGTGGGGACCTATTAGGTTATGCATTTGTGGATAGACATATTTATATATATACTTTCAAATTTATTTGAATTTAGATACAATAATATTTTTCATTTTCATAACTCTATTTTTATTAGTGTATATTTTTCCATTTTTATTTTTATTTATTTTTATTTTATTTTCTTATTTTTATTTAAATTTATTTTTATTTATTAATATTATTATATTATATTTTTTAGCATTTAATAATATTTTTAACCCAATTTTTGAACCTATTGTCAATATCTGACTTATTGAACGGTTAATATGTTTGATCAACCGCTTGTTTATTATTTATTATTTATTGAGCCCCCGTTCACACCTATGCAAATTAGATGCGGCTTACAACGCATCCAATTCGCAGGACATTTTAAACTAGGTTAATTTAAATGAGGCTTGTTCACATATGTGCGTTGCATTCGCACTGCGCATTGCACAAAAAAGTGTGCGTTTTCTGGTCATTGCCGTGTGAATTACGAGCCCCTTATCTTCTATGGGAACGCATCTGCTTCGCAGATGCATTGCGTTCTGAACATTGATTTTTTCCTTCTCCTCACTACACCTCCCCCTCTCCCCCCCCCTCTCCCTGCTCACTGATCCTGAGCTAAAACGCAGTGATTCCTTTGAACAGGAGATTTTTATCTCCCCAGTAAAACCTGAGCTTCAATTCGCACCGCACATGTGTGAACCCAGGCTTATTGTTTGGATAATACAGCACATTCATGATATTGCAATAGGCAGTATAGCATATTTGTTATATCGTAGTAGGTAGTATAGTTATTGCCTATATGGTCACTCAGGGCCAAAATAGATGTTTTTATATATATTTCCTCTACGTGAACTATTATGAGTACTTCCCACTCGGTAGACGCTTATAGTATGTCATGTTAAATTAGATATTTTTATGTAATGTACACCACTGAGGTGCGGTATGGTATGCTGGATATCTAAGCTCCGTCCTGGATTATAAAATTCATTATACAACATTTTTTGCCCTTCAAGTCACTTACTGATTGCTATGTGACAGATTCCTCAAATAATGTTTTTTTGATAGCCACCATTTACTGGTTGATATTAATATCTAGCGTGGTAATAGAAGGTGTAGTCCATTGCTAGAATGTCTGCGGTCCATGGCAAAATGGCTGCCGTTACTATATCTAGTCCAATCATATCCCCCTGATGAAGACACGTGATCCCTGTGTCGAACACGCGTAGGGGAGGGGCCAGGACAGAGTGAGCAGCACGCAGTCTGATTTGAGAGACGCATACCACACCACACGCCTACCGGCAGTTTTAATCACTTTGGAAGCTTGATATAGAGCGGTGCACTCACACACCGTTGTAATGTGAGTACATCATTGTGGGGAGTGGGTTTTATTTATTCTAAAATAAATATTCCTTACGGTATTACACTATTGAGTTTTTTCTTATTCATGATATGGAGCTGCATTGAACCAGGCTGGAGATCGGCACCTGAATATCAGTATAGAGCCCGGGGGTGGCTCCAAAGCGTGTTTTGACACAGTTAGCTACTGTGTCACACGCTCTGAGGTGAGCGCAACATCCTGGGGGGGGTCACCGAAGTGCACTGGAGCATGGTTTTGCAGCACCTAGTATTGGATGAGCATGTTGGATGACACTATCCATGGACACTGCTATATACACTTATTTTGGGATTTATTTTGGCCTTTATTTCTAGGATTTTTTCTACCTACCACATAGGATTGTTTAACGGGACTATTTGATATCTATGTTGAGCACTGGGCACTTCTATATTTATTTATGCACTTTGGATTTATTATATATGCACATTGCACTTTAATGCTGTTTTATATGAATTTGTCACATGTGTTATATGTTCTTTTGATTAGCACATAATTAGCTTAATTTACACTTAGGTGTACATATATTGATTTGGTTTACTCTAGCGCAACGCACATTATTTCTCTAGATGCACTGAAGTTGAGTTCTAGAATGTGTCTTAGCAGCCCACCAATGACTTTGCAGCCTCCCAGCCTCTCCAGAGCAAGTACTGTCAAGGGGAAGAAGGTGCTTTGTGTTTAGAGGGCTGTGAAGCTCTCAAATGAATGCAGAAAGGAGGCAAGAGGGAGATAACTTTTCCAAAAACAGATTAGAACCTGACTTTAGTGCTTCTGCAGTGAACTTTTATAATGAATTGTTCCACAATGTCTGCAGCTTCAGTGATAAGTGCTTCAAAGCTTATTCACCACTTGAATATCCATATCCTACCCACAGCTTCACTTTAAGTTAGGCCCTTTTCACATGAAGGGTCCGATCAGGTCCACCTGTCAGACCTGTGGATCAGATCGGACAGTCCATTCACCCCAAGTCCATTTACACCTGCCTACTTCTGGTCCTATCTGGTCCACTTAAAAAAAAATGAAGGGGATCTGCCTTTTTCTGTCTAGGCGGATCGGAGAGCAGTCAAGTGTAAATGGACAGTGGAGTCTGTTTACTGGCTGCCTATAGAGCAGATTGGGCTCTGTGCATGTCTACTCTGAATAAACTAAGCGGGCATGGATTCCTCCTTCGCACACTCTGCTCTGATCAGTGGACAGATCCCCAGCTGATCTCAACGGAGTCCACCATGTGTGAAAGGGGCCTTAGACTGCATAGCACTAGGTAGGCCACTTGATGAATATTTGTACAGAAATTCTTTTTTAGGTAAGCTTAATATATTTCAGAATACTCAGAAGGGGGGGGGGGGATTCTTCCTTATTTGTTATCATCAGTTTTTAATAAATCCTCCTTGAGTGCATTGCTTCTCTTTAGAAGTAACCTGTGCAATAACCCCTGAATGCCTGGAAGTCACAATCTGGTCTAGGAGTTTTCAGTAACCATTTTTCTGTCATCCAATCACCAATGGAAACCAGCAAATGTAAAAAAGTAGGCAGAGTCACTAAAGAAACCAAAAAATTGTGAAGAGGGGGAAAGAAAGTAATTCAGTATAACACAGTAAACATGTTATAAGTAGAAACTCTAAGTGATTCAGTGAATATTAAATCACAATGCAGCACTGTGTAATATAAACCCAATTTCAACACTATACATATAAATAAACATAAAAAAGCATAAATACTACACCCTGTGATTCACCTTAAACAAAAACCATAAGATGTCAGATCCTCTCGAGAAAAGAGTGTGTCAGGGCTGGGCTCAGCCCTTCCTTCTATGAGCTGGCCGCTCAGCTGTCGGCTAATTGCCAGCTCCTATCTCTACACAGTGACTCACCCGTTGATGATATCCTGCTCATCAGTCCTGCCTACTTAAGCCATCCAGCCCAGATGATCTCAGCCTTCGACTTGGTCAACATCACAGAGACTTTCTCCTGCGTTCCTGTTAAAGACTTGCTTGGCTGACATTCCTTCTGGCTCCAGATCCTGTTTGCTACGCTGATCCTGATCCACTACACTGATCCCTGGCTTCCTGACTTTCTGGCTTGTCTGACTATCCGTTTCGGTTACCGAACTTTGGCTATGTTTTGACTACGTTTGTTCTATTTACTTTTATTATTAAACAAGTGTGATTTAACTGTACCTCTGTCTCGGTTTGATTCATGGCTTCTGACAGTAGGCGAAGGCCATTAATTCAGAAGATACAGTCAATCCACTTGTTCGTAATATATTTTCCAGATTGGATGAGCAGGATCACCGCATAGATCAGTTTTCCATGGCGTTACAAATGCCCCTGAGTCACACGGCTCACCTGTAATCTCCGCACTGTGGCTGCTCCCGTACAACCTGTGTTGCAGACCATCCCTGCTGCTGCTCCAGTCTCTGTGCAGGCACCCGCCTTGAGTATTACCTCTATAAGAGGTATGTCTGGTTCTGCTCTGCTTTCCCAGCGATTTGCGGGCAATCCAATCCAATGCAGAGGGTTTCTCAACCAGGTTGAGATATACTTTGAGATGCTGCCCCAGGCGTTTCCCCCGGACAGAAGAAAGTAGGTTTTGTGATATCTTTGCTTTCTGAGAGAGCCTTGGCCTTGGCAAACCCTCTATGGGAGACGTAAAAACCTGTTGTCTTAAATTACCCTGAGTTTGTGGCTTCTTTTAAAAGGGTATTTGATGTTCCCGCACGCTCCGCTTCTGCTGCCAAGTGTATCATGTCCATCAAATAGAGTATGAGAACTGTTGCCGATTACGCCATTGAATTACATACTCTGGCAGCAGAGGTTGCTTAAGGGCAGCTTGGTCTCTCGGATACCATCAAGGATGAGATAGCAGCCTGAGATATACCCACTGAGGTGGAGATGTTGATCATGTTTGCCATCCTCATTGACTCCAGAAATACTCTTTTTTAAGTAGCCCTTGCGGAAACCTCCTGTACATTTGTCTCTGGGCTATGCAGTCCCACCCTTGCCTCCCTCACCTCCCATGCCTCCTGGTACCGAGTCGGTCAGTGAAGGTTAACCCATGCACTTGGGCTTCTTGCGTCTCTCTGCGGATGAGAGAACCCTTAGGAGGAGGGAGAGACCGTGCCTTTATTGTGGCCAGGCAGGTCACTTTTTGAAGTCTTGTCCTACCTATCCAGGCGACACCCGAACCTTGAGGTCCTGTCACAGACAGACCTTAGGTGGCATTGTTTCGTCCCCAGTTATCCAGAAGGATAACCCCTGGTTTCGGTCACCCTTTCTTGGGCTGAGTCGCCCGTCGAGATACAGGCTCTAATCGACTCTGGGGCTGCAGGCCTGTTCATTGATGCTGCCTTTGTATCGAAGCACTCGATTCCGCTGCAGCTGCGTGACACTCCACTTGCCATTGAGGCTCTTGACAGGAGATCTCTACAGCCTGCCCATGTGACTCATGAGACTGTTCCATTGTCCATGGCCGTAGGGGCTCTTCGACATGAGATAATCCAATTCCAAGTTATTTTCTCACCTAAGTTTCCCCTGGTTATTAGTTATCCTTGGTTACAGAGGCACAACCCCTCTTTTGACTGGAATTTATTAACAATGTCCTCTGAGATTTGTTGCAGTTATGTGTGGTGGTTTATCTCAACTATATCCTATGTGCTTCAAAAACTAAGAGAGAACAATCTCTATTGTAAATTGGAGAAGTGCGAATTCCATCGTGGACAGGTTAAATTCCTGGGTTATGTCATTTCCACTGCTGGTTTTTCGATGGACTCAGAGAAACTTTATGCAGTCCTACACTGGCCCTGACCCGTTGATTTACGTCCTCTGCAGCGTTTTCTTGGCTTTGCCAACTATTATCGTAAGTTTATTCATAACTTCTCATCTCTGGTCAAGCCCCTGACTGATATGACCAGAAAGGACAGTAACCCACAGAGTTGGTCTCCAGAGTCCATTAAGGCCTTTGAGAGTCTCAAGGCTGCCTTTGTTTCTGCTCCTGTGTTGGCACATCCTGATCCTAGGTTACCTTTTATACTTGAGGTTGATGCATCTGAGACTGGAGTTGGTGCCCATCTGTCTCAAAGTCCTACTTCTGAGAGCGCTATGCAACCTAATGGCTACTTTTCTAAAAAATTGTCACCTGCAGAGTGCAAGTACGAGATTGGTGACAGAGAGCTGTTAGCGATCATTTTAGCCCTGAAAGAATGGAGACATCTCTTCGAAAGTTCCACTGCACCGGCTCTCATTCTTACTGACCTTAAGAACCTCACATTCTTGTCTGAAGCTAAACGCCTCACTCCCAGAAGGGCGCGATGGACTCTTTTCTTGTCAAGTTTTAATTACACTGTCTCATTCTTACCCGGTACTAAGAATGTAAGGGCTGATGCTTTGTCACGACAATTTTCCTCCACTTCCAAGATGTAGTCAGTTCCGGTTCTGGTTCCTGCAAGGTCCTATCACACATTTTCGGTCAGAAAATCCGACCGTGTGTACGGGGCATAAGACTCCACAACACCTTCCTGTGGGCCTCCCACAACCCATACCCAATGACGAGAGGCCCTGGACCCACCTGTCTACGGATTTCATTGTGGAATTACCCAACTCCCAGGGCAACACAGTTATCCTTTTGGTGGTTAACCAGTTCCCAAAAATGTCTCATTGTATTCCACTTAAGAAGTTGCCTACTTCTAAGGAACTGGCTTCCATTTTTGCTCAGGAGATCTTTCACTTACATGGGCTACGCAAGGTTGATTGTCTCAGACAGGTCTAGTCATTTTGTTTCCCGGTTCTGGTGAGCCTTTTGTGCACAGTTTGGAATTCAGCTTGCTTTCTCCTCTGCGTGTCACCCGCAGTCTAATGGGGCCGCAGAACAAGCCAATCAGTCCTTGGAGCAATTCCTACATTGCTATATTTCTGACTATCATAACAACTGTTCAGACCTATTACCGTGGGCGGAGTTTGCTCACAATAGTGCCTTGAATTCTGCTTCCCGATTGTCCCTGTTTATGGTGAACTATGGTTTCCAACCTTCCATGTTGCCTGACTCTTTTGTTCCACAGAGTATTCCTGCATTAGAGGAGCATTTCCGTGGTCTTCATTCCACTTGGGCACAAGTCCAGGGGGCTTTGCGACATGCTAATGATAGGTACAGACTCCATGCTGACTGCAGACGCCTGCCTGCGCCTTCCTACCAGGTTAGGGACAGGGTCTGGCTGTCATCTCACAACCTCTGTGTTACCTCTCTGAAGTTCGCACCTCGGTTTATTGGGCCTTTCCGTATTCTTTGCAGGATTAACCCAGTGGCTTTCGCATTAGACCTTCCTTCTAATATGCACATCTCAAATGTATTTCAAGTCCCCTTACTAAAACCTTTGGTTTGCAACCACTTTACCACCTCAGTGCCACGTCCTCACCCTGTACAGGTTGAGAACCATGAGGAGTATGGAGTATAGTCCATTGTTGACTCCCATAGGTTCCGTGGGCGCATACAGTACCTGGTGCATTGGAAAGGGTACGGTCCGGAGGAACGCTCTTGGGTCTGATCCTTCTACGTACATGCCCCTGTCCTCCTCCGTGATTTCCATAGATGCTTTTCCCTCAAGCCTGGTGGTCCTCTGAGGGGGAAGGGTCGTTGAGGAGGGGGTACTTGTCAGGGCTGGGCTCAGCCCTTCCATAACTGAGCTGGCCGCTCAGCCATCGGCTAATTGCCAGCTCCTATCTCTCCACAGTGACTCACCTGGTGATGATATCCTGCTCGTCAGTCCCGCCTACTTAAGCCATCCAGCCCAGATGATCTCTGCCTTCGCCTTGGTCAACATCACAGACTATCTCCTGCGTTCCTGTTAAAGACTTGCTTGGCTGACATTCCTTTTGGCTCCAAATCCTGCTTGCTGTTCCACTATGCTGATCCCTGGCTTCCTGACTTTCTGGCTTGTCTGACTATCCATTCCGGTTACTGAACTTTGGCTATATTTTGACTATGTTTGTTCTATTTACTTTTAATGTTAAACAAGTGTGATTTAACTGTACTTCTGACAGAGTAACAATACCACCCAGTGTAGTATCCATGCATTACAATCAAAGAAGTCCAAATAAAAATCTTTTTTTAAACAAAATCTTCACAACTGTGCTCCATCCAGTGCTCAGAGTTCCTCCACCTAAAATTGGACAACCACTCACCAAAATACCATGCTTCTCTAACATAAAGTGGTTGTAAAACCTCACATATACCCAGAAGAGAAGAGAATAGCCTCAAATGATACACAGAGATGAAACAAATCCTCCTACATAAGTTTTACTTATATATCTGCTGTATCCCCCTTTCTACACCCTTTGATAAGTGCAGATCCTGTACGATAAGTACGTGCTGTACGTCACTGCGTTCTTGACGATCGGACTTTGGTGTGATCGTGAGTACACAAGACAGTTTCAGCGGAATTCCGTCAGAACTGCGTTGGAAAAACCTTCAGAGTTTATTCCGACAGCAAAACCGGTCATGTGTACAGGGCATTAGAGCTTTGTAGAGAGATAGGTAAACACTACAGATATATGTGCTTAGTTCAAATTTCATAAATGGGGTTTACAACCACTTTAAGATAGGTAAGTAGTCCTTTGGATCCACATCAGTCAGATTCCTCAGTTTACTTTGTTCCGGATCAATAGAGAGCTTCTCATTTTCCACAACAATCATCCCAATAAAAAAAGGGAAACTTTTTCAAAGTCTGTGCTGACGAAGCGCATCAGTGCCGTGGCTAGCGATGTATGTGTTAGTCTGCTGTATCGCTCCGTCAGCCAAGTGGGAGAAATGTTTACCTAGTGACCAGCTTTTAGGCTCCCATGCTTGGTGGCAGTTACATGCAATATGGTTTATGTCAATTATGTGCTAATCCTTGTAAATGCAATTCTTTTTATTTAAAATATGAAGTTTTGAAGTAATTACACTATCAAATTTCTCTTTTTTATTGTGATGATTGCTGTAGAGATTGAGAAGCTCTCTGTTGATCTGGGACAAAGTGAACCTGAAGACAAATGTGGATCCATATCACATATATATATATATATATATATATATATACCGTATATACTCGAGTATAAGTCGTTCCGAGTATAAGTCGAGGCCCTAATTTACCACAAAAAAATGGGAAAAACTTATTGACCCGAGTATAAGACGAGGGTGAGAAATGCACAGCTACTGTAAGTGGAAAAGAGGGTCAACAATGCCCATTTGCAGCATCACTGTGCCCATTTGCAGCCATAGGTCCCCTGAACTTCAAACTCGATAGTTAAGGGTTCCTAGATGCCCCCTAGCTGCAGCCAAAATTTGGGGTCTCTGAACCCAAAGGGTCCGAAATGACATTGCTGCAGATGGACACAGTTGCCTAAATTTGGGGCCCTGTATCTTGGGGCCACTTAGGACTAAGAACCCCAAATTTGGTGTGCAACCACAGTGAAAATAGCACCATAAAATTTCCAAAGCTGGTGTTTCTAGCACCAAGTGGCCCCGAGATACAGGGCCCCAAATTTCAGTTCAGAAAATGTCAAGCACTTTTCTGCAGCAGAGAATGACATTTTCCGAACCGGTTTTGGGGCCCCGTATCTCAGGGCCACTTGGTGCTAGGAACCCCAGCTTTGGATATGTTATGGTACCAGTTCCACTGGGTTTGCACACTGGGTTTGGGGTTCCTAGCACCATGTGGCCCTGAGATACGGGGCCCCAAAGTCGGTTCAGAAAATGAATTTTTTTGCTGCAGAAAAGTGCTTGACTCGAGTATAAGTCGAGGGGGGCACTTTCAGCACAAAAAAATGTGCTGAAAAATTTGACCTATACTCGAGTATATACGGTAAATATATTTATAGTCGAAGCTCTTCAACCGGGATGAATGTGAACCACATGAACATGCCATAAGACTTATGAAATGGACCTGAAGTGTGCCCTGGTCTGCTGGTCGGTATATCAAAAAATGGAGCATACCCAAGATAAGTAATAGATGTTTGAGGAGAGAAATGAATTTGAGAAATGCCCTGAAAAGGAGAATGGAAGGGGGGTATCGCGCACCGGGACCGACAAAGACCACAGGTGAGTAGGCTGCTTAAATACCCCCCAGACTCGTCCCATAAATTCAGGCCACCATACTAGCCTCCTTATTTATGGTCGAAGACCTTCAAGTGGGAAGGATGTGAACCACATGAACGTGCCATAAGACTTACATCATGAAATGGACCTGAAGTGTTCCCTGGTCTGCTGCTCGGTATACCAAAAAAGGGGGCAAAAACATTCAGGTAGGGTAGAAAAATCATTATTGGTTTAGTGTTATTTACTGTTGTTTGTGGAGAATGAAATGAGCTTTCAAGCGAGCCAGGTGACAACTACACAGTACCTGATCGGCAGGGCTATTGCTGGTAAACTCGCTTAGGCTGCAGAAATCGTAGTAGGCCTGTTAGATGGCCACTTGAATGACCAAGCTGGGAAGAAAGCCAAATGGGGAATGAGAGAGGATGGACGACATGTCTCTGAAGATGGTACTCGTGATGGGAAAGCGTTTGGAGTTGGCTTTGGGCTGCTGCTTCTGAATGAAATGGCTCGGATTTCATGGGTTGCGAAGGAGGATGGTTTTCTAAGATCCTGTAAGGCCAGGAAGTGTTGGATGCAGGCTAAGTATAGTCCAATGGTGTTGTGTTATAGAACCAATTGAGTGTGGCAATATGAAATAAAAGCTAGTATGTGCTTAGTGTCTGTTAATGTTGCCGCGGAGCAGGATACCAGAAAACCTGCTGAAGGCATTCCAAGCGTTGTGGTAGGCCTTGAGTGTGTTGCGGAATAAGGATTGATTGGTGAGCTGGGTCGTGCTGTGAGGGTACTGCTTTAACCCAATGTCAGATGAGACCAAGGTGGGATAAGAGATGACGTTGGGTCAGCTCCGGGTTTCTGCTGAAAGATGAAATGAAGTTAAAATGGGACAGTGCATCTGTTGTGACCTTGCCCGAAATGTATGTGCAGTGCGCATTGAACTGATGCTCCAGGGATAATTGTACAAGCCTGCATAGGAAGGACATAACAGGGAGCGACTTGGACCTGCCCTTGTTAACGATATTGGCCGTGGCCTGGTTGTCGGTGGCGAAGGCCACCGTTTGTTCGGTCCAGGTATGGCCCCAGACCTGAGAGGCTGCCACGATTGGGTATTGAGAGGCGCGAAATAAAAGATCGTCCCTGTGGAATTATTCTCATTGCGAAGTTGAGCATCCCTAAGAGAGATTGGAGCTATTTCTTAGTACACCCCTGTGCACAGGTAAAGTCATGAAGAACCGACCTGATACGGGTCAGTTTGTCGGGGGAAAGGCTGGCCTGTATGGAGCGAGTGTCAAGGTTGACCCCGAGGAAGGTGATAGAGTGTGCTGGGCCTTCCACTTTGTGTTTTGCTATGGGCACATTGAGATACCCAAACACCACTCTTGACCTATCTAGGTCTACTGGGGGCACACTGGGCTGTTTGATTAGCAGGAAGTCATCCAGACAATAAATGATCATCTTGCACTGGGCTTGGTGTGACAAGATCCAAGTGAGGGACTGGTGTCAAAGAGCCACGGGCTGTTTTTTAGAGCCGAAGGTCAGTTTAGTGGTGAAGTAATATGACTCTTTCTATTTAATGCCATTCCAGCACCAGAGGGACGGTTGGATGGGTAGAAGCTTAAATGCGTCTGATATGTCAGCTTTAGAGAGCCAGGCGATTGTGCCTATTTTGATAATGGCCTGGATCGCCATGTCGACTGAAGCATATTTCAGGGAGAATTTCTCTGAAGGAATTAAAACTCAGGATGTGGAAAGAATCTGGCGCAGGCAGGTACACCAAACAAAATTTTATTTGAAGCCGAGAAATGACCAAGGACATGGACTGAAGAGACATCTGCTGGGAGCTGGGCTTGTCTGTCACTGGTGGTGGGAAGAGGAGCCTGAAGAGCTCAGCTTTCCTGGCTGTAGCGGGGAAGAGCATGCCCCTGCGCCTTAGTTCCGCTGTTAACTTGGGGATGGTCCATCCCCTGAGAAACTGCACGCTGCCACTCTATGAAACCGGAGAGGTGACAGAGGGGCAGATGTGAGGTCTTTGCTGCTGGCCTGTGACATGGTTCTGGCTGACTTGTGCCCTAGTTGCGAAGTCCTGGTTTTTGAGGTCGAAAGCTTAGTTGGCCGGAACCTGGGGGAATAACGTTCAACCTGGTGCAGGATGGAACTACCTGAACTCGGCTGACCTAGAGGATAAATGACAGACGGAAAACGGAGAGTGGCTTTATGCCATTAGAAGGTGAATGAGTGGTCGTGCGACTTTGAGATGCGTTTATAGCAGCTGCAAGGGATACCTTATCGGGAGGTGAACGATGGTTAAACAAACAAATTTGAAACCATGAATGGAATTTGAAGGAAAACGGCTTTGAGAACAGTTGGTCTGAAGCTATGTGGACCGACATGCCTTGTTGAGACGGGATTCAAACTGGACCATAGGGTAAGCCGTACTGAGGGGTGTCTGTCAATGACTTGACAAATCATACAGTGACCTGAATTTAAAAGTGAATCATTGCGTCGCTGAGGTGACTGACATTGAACAACAGTAGAGCGTATGACGGGATAAAAGAAACAAAAATGGATGAATGACCCGACACGAAGCAACTGCCAGACCTAAGGAGAACATGAGACAATATACGAAATGAGACCACTGAATGATTGAAGTGATGGTGACACGAATCAGGGTGCGGTAACTGTGACTTGACAGTAACCGAACTGTGGAATATGGGATGAAATGAGGGTGAAATTAAATGAGCGAAATTAAGCCGTCACGAATCGGAGTGATTATAAAGCGACTGGACTGGGGTCGGCGTGTGGTGTATATGAAATGAAATGACCAAAAGTTTTGCCATGACAGAGGCACGAATCAGTGTGTCGTAACTGTGACTTGACAGTGAACCGAACTGTGGAATATGGGATGAAATGAGGGCGAACTGAAATGAGCAATTTTTTTTTTTTTTAGAAACTAAATGACCAAAATGATTGCCATGACAGAGGCACGAATCGGTGTGTCGCGATAGTGACTGTCAGCAAACCTGCCTGTGGAACAGGAAATAACAATGGCTAACACTAGTCGACGTGAATTAGTGCATCGCAGATGCGAATGAATTTGAATCGTACTGAAGGGTGTACGACATGAACGAATGAAATGTTTGCCGTGACAGTGGCACGAATCAGTCTGTGGCAAATGCGACTGACAACAAACCGGACTGTGGACCATGGAATGAAATGAGATGAAATGACTAGAACGAGCCGGTACAAATCGTTGCACCGCAGATGCGACTGGATTCGAATCAGAGTGAAGAATATGTGAAATGTAACAAATGAAATGATTTGCCATGACAGAGGCACAAATCAGTGTGTCACGATAGCAACTGACAGCGAACCTGTCTATGGAACAGGAAATAATGGCTAACACGAGTTGACGTGAACTAGTGCGTTGCAGATGCGACTGAATTCGAATCATAGTGAAGGGTATGTGTAATGAACGAATGAAATGTTTGCCATGACAGTGGCATAAATTGGTGTGCCGCGATTGCGACTGACAACGAACCGGACTGTGGAGACTCCTGCTAGTCATTCTGTCTTTTGCATTTCACACGCCACAGTACGGTTTGTTATCAGTCGCAAATTGTGGCACACCAATTCGTGACTCTGTCATGGGAAATCATTTATTTGTTACATTTCACATACCCTTCACTCTGATTTTAATCCAGTCACATCTGTGATGCACCGATTTGTGCCAGCTCGTTCTAGTCATTTCATCTCATTTCATTCCATGATCCAAAGTCCGGTTGGTTGTCAGTCGCAATCGCGGCACATGGATTCGTACCACTGTCATGGCAAACATTTCATTTGATGAAATGACTAGAACGAGCACGGTACGAATCGGTGCGTTGCAGATGCAAATGTAAATGTAACAAATGAAATGATTTGCCATGACAGAGGCCTGAATCGTTGTGCTGCAATTTGTGACTGATAACGAACTGGACTGCGGAGCGTGGAACGCATGAGACGGAATGACTAGTACGAGTCGACACGAATCGGTGTGTCGCAGATGCGACTGGGTTTGAATCGGAGTGATGGGTATAGGACACAAATGGAATGATTGCCGCGTCAGAAACACAAATCGATGTGCCACAGTTTCCACTGACAATGAACTGGACTGTGGAGCATAGAACTGTATGAGACAGAATGACTAGAACGAGCCGATGTGAATCGGTGCGTTGCAGATGCGACTGGATTCGAATTGGGGTGAAGGGTATGCAAAATGTAATAAATGAAATGATTTGCCATGACAGAGGCACGAATCAGTGTGTCGTGATAGCGACTGACAGCGAACCTGTCTATGGAACAAGAAATAATGGCTAACACAAGTCGACGTGAACTAGTGCGTCGCAGAAGCGACTGAATTTGAATAGTAGTGAAGGGTATGTGAAATGAGCAAATGAAATGTTTGCCATGACAGTGGTACGAATCCGTGTGCCGCGATTGCGACTGACAACCAACCGGACTTTGGATCATGGAATGAAATGAAATGAAATGACTAGAACGAGCTGGCACAAATCGGTGCATCACAGATGTGACTGGATTAAAATCAGAGTGAAGGGTATGTGAAATGTAACAAATTAAATGATTTCCCATGACAGAGTCACGAATTGGTGTGCCACAATTTGCGACTGATAACAAACCGTACTGTGGCGTGTGAAATGCAAAAGACAGAATGACTAGCAGGAGTCGACACAAATGTGTGTGTTGCAGACGCGACTGGATTGGAATCGGAGTGAAGGGTATGGGATATGTAACAAATTAAATTACTTGCCATGACAGAGGCATGGATCAGTGTGCCGCAATTTGCGACAGACAACGAACAGGACTGTAGAGCATGGCATGAAATGAGATGACAAAACTAGCCGGGACTAACCGGTGAGTCGCTGATGCGACTTCGGACCGGAGGGTAATGAGAACTAAAATAACTGAGAAGATAGACAGTGTGTTTCTTAAGTAAAATGGGCCTATTACGTAGTGTGAAACAAAAAGGCATGAGAATGTACGAATGAAACCAATGAAAAATGGCTCGGTGTTTGTGCTCACGAACTGAGCGACAAGTTCCTGGTTTTGCACGAGGCTAAAATAAGGCTGCATATGGAGACTTAAGGAATGACTCGCAAGTTCCTTATGTAGTGGGGTTTCGGTGACCCGGGGTATCTGGCAAACAATGATGCGTGAAATGAAGAAATGATATACGCATCCTACCTGTGACAGTTTGGGCAAGACACGATCTACGAAAACCACAAACGGAGAGCCGAAAGCCTCTGAAAGTTCGGATACGCAACTCACAAACACCAAATGATTTGGAAGAGTCGGCCTAGTGACGTAATGAATCGCGCACCGGAACCGACAAAGACCACAGATGAGTGGGCTGCTTAAATACCCCCCGGGCTCCTCCCATAAATTACTGGCCTTCATATATATATATATATATATATATATATATATATAATATATTGACAGAAAAACACAGAATTGTTGATATTTTTGCAGATTTATTAAAAAAGAAAAACTGAAATATCACATGGTCCTAAGTTTTCAGACCCTTTGCTGTGACACTCATATATTTAACTCAGGTGCTGTCTATTTCTTCTGATCATCCTTGAGATGGTTCTACACCTTCATTTGAGTCCAGCTGTGTTTAATTATACTGATTGGACTTGATTAGGAAAGCCACTCACCTGTCTATATAAGACCTTACAGCTCACAGTGCATGTCAGAGCAAATGAGAATCATGAGGTCAAAGGAACTGCCTGAAGAGCTCAGAGACAGAATTGTGGCAAGGCACAGATCTGATCAAGGTTGCGAAAAAATTTCTGCTGCACTAAAGGTTCCTAAGAGCACATTGGCCTCCATAATCCTTAAATGGAAGACGTTTGGGATGACTAGAAACCTTCCTAGAGCTGGCCGTCCGGCCAAACTGAGCTATCGGGGGAGAAGAGCCTTGGTGAGGGAGGTAAACAAGAACCCAAAGATCACTGTGGCTGAGCTCCAGAGATGCAGTCGGAAGATGGGAGAAAGTTGTAGAAAGTCAACCATCACTGCAGCCCTCCACCAGTCGGGGCTTTATGGCAGAGTGGCCGACGGAAGCCTCTCCTCAGTGCAAGACACATGAAAGCCCGCATGGAGTTTGCTAAAAAAACACCTGAAGGACTCCAAGATAGTGAGAAATAAGATTCTTTGGTCTGATGAGACCAAGATAGAACTTTTTGGCCTTAATTCTAAGCGGTATGTGTGGAGAAAACCAGGCACTGCTTATCACCTGTCCAATACAGTCCCAACAGTGAAGTATGGTGGTGGCAGCATCATGCTGTGGGGGTGTTTTTCAGCTGCAGGGACAGGATGATTGGTTGCAATCGAGGGAAAGATGAATGTGGCCAAGTACAGGAATATCCTGGACAAAAACCTTCTCCAGAGTGCTCAGGACCTCAGACTGGGCCGAAGGTTTACCTTCCAACAAGACAATGACCCTAAGCACACAGCTATAATAACGAAGGAGTGGCTTCAAAACAACTCCGTGACTGTTCTTGAATGGCCCAGCCAGAGCCCTGACTTAAACCCAATTGAGCATCTCTGGAGAGACCTAAAAATGGCTGTCCACCAACGTTTACCATCCAACCTGACAGAACTGGAGAGGATCTGCAAGGAGGAATGGCAGAGGATCCCCAAATCCAGGTGTGAAAAACTTGTTGCATCTTTCCCAAAACGACTCATGGCTGTATTAGATCAAAAGGGTGCTTCTACTAAATACTGAGCAAAGGGTCTGAATACTTAGGACCATGTGATATTTCAGTTTTTCTTTTTTAATAAATCTGCAAAAATGTCAACAATTCTGTGTTTTTCTGTCAATATGGGGTGCTGTGTGTACATTAATGAGGAAAAAAATGAACTTAAATGATTTTAGCAAATGGCTGCAATATAACAAAGAGTGAAAAATTTAAGGGGGTCTGAATACTTTCCGTCCCCACTGTATATATATATATATATATATATATATATATATATATATATATATATATACCCACACACACTAGTATATAGCATCTATTACCTTTTGTAATACCACTCCCTCACATTAGAATGTAAGCTCTCCTGTCCCTTCTGTATTGAACTGTACTGTAATTGCGCTGTCCCCCCTCTACATTGTAAAGCGCTGCATAAACTGTTGGCGCTATATAAATCGTGTATTATAAAAATAATAGTAATAATAATATATTGATTTAGTATTCACTTAATCAATTGTTAGAATTGTATGTGGGATTTATTTGTAGTAGCAGTGTGATTCTTTTAGAATTGGGTTGCTTATTAGAAGACTCACAACATTCAAAATAACTAGCGTGGAGTGGGGTTTTGGATTCATAAGTAGAAAATGTTTTAATTATGAACTTTTGCTATAACCCTTTCATGACTAAGACCCCATTCACACAGGGACGACTTGTCAGGCGACCTAGTCGCCTGACAAGTCGCCTCCCGTTCTGTGCTATGGAGCCGTTCTAAGGGGAGCGACGCAAGTCGCTCCGACTTAGAAAAAGGTTCCTGTACGACTTCGGGGGCAACTTGGGGCGACTTGCATAGACTTCTATACAGAAGTCGTTTTGCAAGTCGCCCGGGCAGTCGTGTGCAGGTCGCCTCGGTGAGGCGACCTGCAAGTCGTGTTGCCCCTGTGTGAATGGGGTCTAAGCCTATTTTTGAAAGTTGGTGTTTACAAGTTAAAATCCGTATTTTTTGCTAGAAAATTACTTAGAACCCCCAAACATTATATATATATATTTTTAAGCAGAGAATCTAGAGAATAAAATGAAGATTGTTTCAATATTTTATATCACACGGTATTTGTGCAGCGGTGTTTTAAACGCAAATTTTTGGGAAAAGGGACACTTTCATGAATTTTAAAAAATCCGAACAGTAAAGTTACCCCAATTTTTTTGTATAATGTGAAAGATGATGTTATGCCGAGTAAATAGATATCAAACATGTCACGCTTTATAATTGCATGTACTCGTGAAATGGCGACAAACTATGGTACCTAAGAATTTCCATAGGCGACGCTTTAAATTTTTTTTACGGTTACCCGGTTAGAGTTACAGAGGAGGTCTAGTGGTAGAATTATTGCTCTCCCTCTGACGATCGCGGCCATACCTCACATGTGTGATTTGAACAACGTTTACATACGCGGGCGCGACTTCCGTATGCATTTTCTTTGCTGCGCGCGCTTGCGGGGACGGGGGCGTTTAAAAAATTTTTTTTTCTTATTTATTTTATTTAATTATATATTTATAAATTGTGTTAAAAAATGTTTTTGATGACTTTTATTGCTGTCACAAGAAATGTAAACATCCCTTGTGACAGTAATAGGTGGTGACAGGTACTCTTTATGGAGGGATCGGGGGTCTAAAAGACCCCCGATCCCTACTTTGCACTTCAAAGCATTCAGATCGCTGAAAACTGCGATTCTGAATACTGTGTATTTTTTTTAAATTGGCGCCATTGGCAGCCGAGTAAATGGGAAGTGACGTCATGATGTCGCTTCCGCGTTTACAATTAGAAGGCTGGAACGAAGCTGCCCACAGCTTCGTTCCAGCCCGCCCCCAGCCGCCGGAGACAGCTGATTGGCCACTGGGCCTCCCGATCGAACGGGAGGTCTGGTAAAAGCGGCGGTAAGCGGCGGGAGGGGGGGACGTCCCCTCCCGCTCCTCCGGTATAACAGCCGAGCGGCTTTTAGCCGCATCGGTTGTTATACTCGGATAGTTGATCGGCGGCTCTAAACAACGGTACCGGGATGATGCCTGCAGCTGCGGGCATCATCTCGGTATAACCCCGGAAAGCCGAGTACGCACATCTGCGTACGCTCGGCGGGAAGGGGATAGTAATCCCCAGCCTCAAATGCTTTAGAACAAAGTTTACTTGCTCTAGTCACAATTCACAGATGCAGCAAATATGTGTAACATTTAGGAAAGGCCTATTTGTGTTCTGCATCACAGCTGTTTCTGCAGATGATTCCAATCCATCGAGGAGGAAAGGTCCCAAGAACCATGTTATTTTCACGGCTGGAGTTTTCTGTCCTAGATCTGTACAACTGCTTTCTTTCATGGGTGACTCAGTTCTCAGTGCTATTGCATAACTCAGGCGTGTGTAGTTTACAAGGAGACAGTAAATCATATGGTCAGGATCCATTTGTAAAAGAACACAAAACTGTAATTTAATACTTCAGGAAATGCCTATTTAAGAGACATATTGTTTTTATAACAATAAACAGTTTACCATCATATTTAAAAGGAGTTCCCTCTGAACATTTATTTAGTAGTTGGGTAATTGGGAGGGTTAGATAATGTGGGGTCAAGCAAGAGGCAGAAAATATTTTCTTTTTTAGTTCACAAGATGGGTGAACTAGAGATACAGTTGAACGAGGAGGATTTGGATTTTGTGGGAATTTCAGAGACTTGGTACAACAGCTCTCATGATTGGCTGGCAACCATTGAAGGGTATACCCTTTATCGCAGGGATAGAGAGGATAAAAAAGGTGGAGGGGTATGCCTGTATATCAAGAATAATGTACATGTAGCACTAACTCACGGTGGAGCTGCTGGTTTAAGCGGGTCTGTTACCTTCACTCTGCTTCTCTCAGTGTCACCGACACCGGGTCTAGGGTTCCGTTGAGTTTACTCCTGGACAACACACGCACCAACACTGGAGTACGTTTTCAATGCTTTATTAATCAAACGACTTAGGAAGTAGCAGGAAAGAGGTAGAAAGGAAACTCGCAGAAGAAACTCAAATATTCTCTGGTAGGGTTCTCTTGACAAAATGTCCTGGTAGAATTCAAGTACTATTTGAAATGCGCTCCCCTCGTGGGACAAACTCCTTGCTCGTCTGGATAGGCCTCTCTCACCGGTCTAGCAGCCAGCACGCAGCACGAATCAAAGTCTCTGCCGCAGACTTGTTTGGGAATAAAATCCGTACGATCCTCTGCCACAGGATGTATAGGTTTTTCTATAGTGAAAGTCAGGCACAGTGCTTGAACCTTTAAGACGAGCCGGCAACACTATGCTGTATAGTTACTTTTGGATACGTCCTCCAACCGAGTCACCAGGCCCCTCTATAGACCAGCATGCTGCATGATCTCTCCAAGATGGGTCCTCCCCTGGGATCTCCTCGGTTGTCCAGCTTCGCCACACAGGACCGACAGCTCAGGACCATTCCTCGGCCGCGGTGGTAGGCTCCAGACAAGCCTCTGGACCCACCCCTGCGCCGCTGTATCGTGGGCTTCCCGAACGGAGGACCACGAGGTAGCTCCTTAACGCATACCTGTCGGCCAGGAGGGCCAGCAGGTGGCTGCAAAACGAACCCCAAAATATGGCGTCTGTCCCATAAATACCCTTGCCCAGAATGCAACTCGGAGGACCAACTCCACCGAACGTGCCTCCAGGACAGAGGAGCATCCATGCGCTTCAACACGTTGCCTTTCCAACCCTGGCAACAGCGACACCCACCGGTCAGCACGGAAACACACACAACGTCAGCCAAGCTGGAACAGAGGCAAACTTTAACCTTCCTAATGCACAATTTACTAAATTTACCTAACATGCGGTAGATTGCAAATCTACCAGCGCTACATACAAGTGAATGTGAGAGATGACATCACTAAGGGAGCAAGGGAGGAGGTGGAAACCTTATGGGTAGAGCTCCAAAGGGATGAAGCTAAAGGGAAAATATTACTGGGAGTATGCTATAGGCCCCCTAACCAGAGGGAGGAGGGGGAGGCGGACCCCCTATCACAAGATAAATTAGCAGCAAGGATGGGCAGTGTTATCATAATGGGGGATTTTAATTATCCAGACAGACTGGGTGGAGGAAACCACACATTCATCTAAGGCTTGTCAGTTCCTAAATGTCTTGCAGGATAATTTCATGGGGCAGCTGGTAGATACACCAACTATAATATAAAGCGTTACTAGATTTACTGATTACCAACAATACAGACCTGATCACGGATGTGGAAATACGGGGAAATTTAGGAAACAGCGATCACAGGTCAATTGGCTTCGGTATAAATCACACAAATAGGAAACATCAGGGAGAATACAAAGACACTGAATTTCAAAAGAGCCAACTTCCCTAAACTACGAACCTTGCTAAAAGATATAAAGTGGGATAAAATCTTAGGAACAAAAAACACGGCGGAGAGATGGGTTCGCTTTAAGAGCATATTAAATAAGGGCATTAGCAAGTGCATCCCATTGGGTAATAAATTTAAAAGAGAGAACAAAAGTCCTGGATGGCTTAACGCCAATGTAAAAATGCATATAAAAGCAAAAGAGAAGGCCTTCAAAAAATACAAGGTTGAGGGATCATCATCAGCATTCAAACTATATAAAGAATGCAACAAGAAATGTAAGGGTGCCAATAGGGTGGCTAAGAGAGTACACGAAAGACACATAGTGGAGGAGAGCAAAAAAAAATTCCAAGAAATTCTTTAGGTACCATATTTATCGGCGTATAACATGCGCCGGCGTATAACACGCACCCCAAGTTTAGGAGGGAATTTTAAGGAAAAAAACTTTTTAAGGAAAAAAACTTACAATTAAATGCCCATCAAAGCAGCCTTGTCAGTGTCATTTGCAGCCTTATCAGTGTCATTTGCAGCCTTATCAGTGTCCACCTGCAGCCTTGTCAATGACATTTGCAGTCTTATCAGTGTCCACCTGCAGCCTTGTCAGTGACATTTGCAGCCTTATGAGTGTCCACCTGCAGCCTTGCAGCCTTGTCAGTGTCCATCTGCAGCCTTGTCAGTGACATTTGCAGCCTTGCCCAGGCTGCAGTTAAACTGCAGTGACTTGTCAGTGTCACTGCAGTTTAAAAATGGCGCCGCCGGCGCCAAGATACACAGAGCTGGCTCTACTCGGCTCTTCTCGGCTCCTCTTGTAGTCCCGCCCAGACACATATACATACATAGCCGAGTGTACTCGGCTAGGTTCGGCTAGCTCGGCTCAGTCACGCCCAGTCTCTGTGCTATGTCCATCATAGGGCGGGACTGGGCGTGACTGTGAGCGGAGCTAGCCGAACCTAGGCCGAGTACACTCGGCTATCTATGTATATCGGCGGCCGGCTTGCTCCGCTCACAAACAGCGGGGGGGGGGGGGGATCAGCGGGGATCGGCGTATAACACGCACCCACGATTTTCCGGTGATTTTAAGGGGAAAAAAGTATGTGTTATACGCCGATAAATACAGTATGTAAACAGTAAAAAAGGGAGGACAGACCATATTGGCCCCATAAAGAATGAGGAAGGACATCTGGTTACAAAGGATGGGGAGATGGCGAAGGTATTGAATTTATTCTTCTCCTCAGTCTTCACGAGGGAATTGGGGGGCTTCAGTAACCAAAACTGCAGGGTTTATCCTCGTGACACATCACAGGAAGCACCCTCATGGCTAACAGAGGACAGAGTTAGACTTGGGAAACTTAACATTAACAAATCATCGGGCCCGGATGGCTTGCACCCGAGGGTACTTGGGGAACTCAGTCAAGTAATTGCCAGATCATTGTTCCTAATTTTTACTAACAGTCTACTGACTGGAATGGTACCGGTGGATTGGAGAAAAGCCACTGTAGCACCAATATTTAAGTAGGTCCCAAAATACATCCCTGGGAATTACAGACCAGTTAGCCTAACATCAATAGTATGCAAGCTCTTGGAGGGGTTGATAAGGGACTATATACAAGATTTTAGTAATGAAAATAGCATCATTATCAGTAATCAGCATGGATTCATAAAGAATCGTTCTTGCCAAACCAATCTAAATAAAGAAGTTGCCATCTAGATATAGGAAGACCCGTAGACGTGGTGTATCTTAATTTTGCAAAAGCATTTGACACAGTTCCCCATAAAAGTTTACTGTATAAAATAAGGTCCGTTGGCATGGACCATAGGGTAAGTACATGGATTGAAAACTGGCTACAAGGGCGAGTTCAGAGGGTGGTGATAAATGGGGAATACTTGGAATGGTCAGAGGTGGGTAGTGGGGTCCCACAGGGTTATGTGCTGGGACCAATCCTATTTAATTTGTTCATAAACAACCTGGAGGATGGGGTACACAGTTCAATCTCTGTATTTGCGGACGATACTAGGCTAAGCAGGGCAATAACTTCTCTGCAGGATGTGGAAGCCTTGCAAGAAGATCTGAACAAATTAATGAGGTGGGTAACTACATGGCAAATGAGGTTCAATGTAGAAAAATGTAAAATAATGCATTTGGGTGGCAAAAATATGAATGCAATCTATACACTGGGGGGAGAACCTCTGGGGGAATCTAGGATGGAAAAGGACCCGGGGGTCCTAGTAGATGATAGGCTCAGCTATGGCATGCAATGCCAAGCTGCTGCTAACAAAGCAAACAGAATATTGGCATGCATTAAAAAAGGGATTTAACTCCAGGGATAAAGCGATAATTCTCACACTCTACAAGACACTGGTCCGGCCGCAACTTGAGTATGCTGTGCAGTTCTGGGCACCAGTCCTCAGAAAGGATGTACTGGAAATGGAGCGAGTACAAAGAAGGGCAACAAAGCTAATAAAGGGTCTGGAGGACATTAGTTATGAAGAAAGGTTGCGAGCACTGAACGTATTCTCTCTGGAGAAGAGACGCTTGAGAAGGGATATGATTTCAATTTACAAATACCATACTGGTGACCCCACAATAAGGATAAAACTTTTTCGCAGAAGGGAGTTTAACAAGACATGTGGCCACTCATTAAAATGAGAAGAAAAGAGGTTTAACTTTAAACTACGTAGAGGTTTCTTTACTGTAAGTGCGGCAAGGATGTGGAATTCCCTTCCACAGGTGGTGGTCTCAGCGAGGAGCATCAATAGTTTAAAAAAATTATTAGATAAGAACCTGATCGATCGCAGAAGGGAGTTTAACAAGACATGTGGCCACTCATTAAAATGAGAAGAAAAGAGGTTTAACTTTAAACTACGTAGAGGTTTCTTTACTGTAAGTGCGGCAAGGATGTGGAATTCCCTTCCACAGGTGGTGGTCTCAGCGAGGAGCATCAATAGTTTAAAAAAATTATTAGATAAGCACCTGAACGACCGCAACATACAGGGATATACAATGAAATACTGACATATAATCACACACATGGGTTGGACTTGCTGGACTTCTGCCTTTTTTCAACCTCACCTACTATGTAACTATGTGAGTTAACAGTTACATGAAGCTGCCCTTTTTATTAGCAATATGGAAAGTTCCTGCCTAGTCTCCATGCAGAGAGTTCTTGGTTGTGGTTTGTGGTCCAGCAGCATTGCTCCAGGAAAGATATGCCCTTATTGACAGGTACCTACAGATATTGGATGACAGTCTCATGTTTTGGCCTTTTGTTTAAAGGTATCACATCTAAGAAGTATTGTAAGATACCTCTGTATGAGTGTTGTTGGGGGAACTAAAAGCATCAGACATGTTTCACAATCTTGTTTAATACTTATCATCCACATGTGACTCCTCCGTTCCCTCTCCATTGCTCTTAATAGGAAGACTCAAATGGCTGGCCAAAAAGATACAATTAGGCAATTTGAAATTTGGATCATAAATTTAAGTCTGATTATTCTTTACTGTGAGTGTCAGGCAACAGACAGAGTAAACTCATGAGCCAGCTGTGTGGATGGGGCTATATCGACTTCATCCATTAACAATGTTGCCATTAGGATTAAATTACAGAAGCAAAACTTGGGTAAGGCAGTTAATAAGTCATACTCCATTATCCAATTTTGCAGCTACATAAGTCAGGGAATTTTTTTCTCTGTGCTTAAAAAATTGTAATTTGCAATTTACTAAAAATGTTAAATTCAGAAGAGCCATATTTTTCTGGAATTAGGTATAGTGCAGCTCTCAGTAGAGATAATATGGTCATCAATAGATATAATGTGGTCCACTCTGGACGTAAATTGGCCTTTTAGAGATTTAGTCTTCTCATTTTATCTGAATATTTCACCTGAGTTTGACATGCCTGGGTTAAGATGTCCTTGAACCCTGCCCTCTAATAAAGCTCATTCTGTAGTGCAGGCATCTTAAGTAAAAAAAAAAAAATATATATTTTTTATAAATGTTGTAGTTAGCAGTCATTTGACAGATATGGACTTTCATTCCGTTCTGTCGGGTAGGGCCGTGGGCAGGATGGATCTGGAGTAGGCCATAAGTGCCAAATTGCAGTAAATCCCTATAGTAAGGTGGTTCATTGCTCATGTTTCCTCCTGGGACAGGGAAACAGCCTTAAAGGATAACTGTTTTAAGTTTTCTTAATGAATCCAAAGTTCCTAATGAAACAATTCATATTTCTACAGCTTCTCTGCACCTCCTCAGTGGAGAGTGAATCTATTCACTCAGTCCAGTGAACAAGGAGCTAAACTAGGCAGCAGTAAGCCTGACTTTGTGCATAAAAATATTAAAATAGGAAGGAGAAGAGTAGTTCTAGAGGCTAGAAAAAGTGTACATATCACAAGAATGGCTGACTAAAATCAGAAAAAATTTTTCAGGTAAAACAGTAATCATATATATATTTCAACCTTGTATTTAGTTGCTGGCCCTGATTTGTACTTAAAGGTAATAGTAGTAGAATTGAATGTACATACTGCAGTTGGTTTTGTTTTGAGGTATTTCACAGTTGGTGTCATTGGCGCATGATTCAGAGCAGCCCGCCAACGCACACTTAGAATCACCATCTTGGCATGGGTGACCTGTGCAAAGAAAGGCCATTAATATACAGTATGTTAATTTACCATATTGAATTGCAAACAATAAAAACAAAAACTGTAGATGTACTATGCAGGGTGCAAACAAGGGGGTTCTCACAGGGTCTTGAAAACAATCTATGCAGATAAAAGAGCAATTCAAAGTTACATAGTGGGTAAGACTGAATAAAGATACCAGCCCATTCGTTCAACCTGAGTGTGTGTGTGTGTGAGTGTATGTCAATACTATTTTCAATATCCCCGTACATTGTGTTCACAAAGAAACCCATCTAAATGTTTTTTTTTTTTCATTTGTCTACACTCCACCAACTGTGGAAGAAAGTTTCACATCCTTATTACTCTAACAGTAAAGAACCCCTTATGAACCGCTTCTGATTCAACCTTTTTTGTGGCTGCATGTCTTCTTCAGAGACTACAGGTTAAATTGTTTCTTTCCAATCATAGATCACCATTCAAAGATTTGTATATTGTGATCATATCCCCTCTAAAGTGTCTCTTCTCCAGGGAGAATAAATTTTGTGTTTGTAGGCGTTGCTCATAACTCCTCAGGACCCTTATTAGCCTTGTTGCCCTTCTTTGGACTCTCTGCAGTTCCAGCACATCCTTCCTAAGGATTGGTGACCATAACTGGACCGCAAACTCGAAATGTGGCTGAACCAGAGTTATTTAAAGTGGTAGAATTATATTTTTATCGCTTGAGTACATACCCTTTTTTATGCAAGCTAATAGTCTGCTGGTCTTTCTTGCTCCAGCTTGGCATTTCTTGCTATTGCTGAATCTAGTAATTACTAGAACCCCCAGATCCTTTTCCATCCTTAAACCCCCCAGAGGTCCCCCCAGCGAATAACTGGCATTCATATTTTTAGCTCCCAAGTGCATTACTTTCAATTTTTCTATATTAAACCTCACCTGCCATTTAGCTGCCCAACCCTATATTTTGACTAGGTTTTCTGCTAAAGTTGCTATATACCGTTGTGAAGGTATTGCCCTGATTAGCTTTGTATCATCAGCAAACACTGAAATTTAACTATATATTCCAGCCTCTATATCGTTTATGAACATGTTAAACATAATTAGTCCCAGGACAGAGCCCTGGGGTACACTGCTCACAACTCTAGACCGTTGGGAAAATATGCGATTAATCACCACCTTCACACACTCCTGCAACCAATTTTCTATCCAGGTACATATGATCTCATGAATGCCAAAATATCTTAAATTGTAAATTTAGCGTTATGGGGGACTGTATCAAATGCCTTAGTGAAATCTAGATACACTACATCCACGGGCCTTCCTCTATCCAAATTACAACTTTCCTCCCCATAGAATGTTAAAAAGTTGATCTGGCAAATACAGTCTTTCATAAATCCTGGTTGATTACTGCTAACACTACAACTTTCCTCATCAAATGTCTGGATATGGTCCCTTATCATTACTTCTAATAGTTCACAATTTAGATGCAACATATTTTTCCATACAAGACGAAAAAAATGAACACTGCCATTCTGAATAATAATCTGTGGTGTAAAGTTTCTGGACAGAACCAAGCTGCCCTAGGGCAAACATAGATGCTGGAGAACATTTTGGCCAAGCTCTTCTATATTTTTCACCAGTCTTGTTACATGAATATGATTTGCAAATTAAAAACAAAATCTGCTGCTGAAGGTTGTATGATGTCTATCGTATATGCAGAGCCTAATATTGCAAGTGTCAAAGCAAGAGAAATTGAGGTAAAATAATTTAAAGCTAAGAATCAATATTAAAAAACGTTGTGCTATGGAACTTCTCCCTCTTATTCTGTTGCTCTAAAATTACTTATGGCAAATGCATCACTAAACACGAACACTGAGTGCCAGGGCCGGAATTTGAATCTGTCTCATCTTCTCCTGAGCCACCTGGAATGCTGGACAGTTCCCTGGACAATTTGCTTGAATAATTCTGCCTTTAACCTTTTTTGTCTTGAACCTTGAACTCTTTGCTTCTTTCATGAAATCGAGTGTGCCGATTTTATAAAAAAAAAAAAATGTCATCTGCACACTCTCAATCACGAAACATATTTTTTATAAAGTAAATGCTGTAAACTACTTTAGTAGTGAGAAATTAACATCCTGCACTCTCACGCCTCAGATCAGCCCAATTCCTGCAACTCCACACCTCAGATGAGCCCCAATTCATGCAACTCCACACCTCAAATGAGCCCCACCAGTGTAACCCCCTGTACATCTGCCCCACCACCTTACCTCCCTGCTCATCTGCCCCACCAATGTACCCCCTTTCTCATCTGCCCCACCAATGTACCCCCTTTCTCATCTGCCCCACCATTCTAACCCCCTGCACATCTGCCCCACCACTGTAATACCCTGCACATCTGCCCCACCACTGTACCACCCTGCACATCTGCCCCACCACTGTACCACCCTGCACATCTGCCCCACCACTGTACAACCCTGCACATCTGCCCCACCACTGTACCACCCTGCACATCTGCCCCACCACTGTACCACCCTGTACATCTGCCCCACCACTGTACCACCCTGCTCTTCTGTTCCACCACTGTAACCCGCTGCTCATCTGCACCACCAATGTTCCCCCTTTCTCATCTGCCCCACCACTGTACCTCCATGCACATCTGCTCCACCACTGAAAAAACTTCTCATCTGTCCTAACACTGAACTTATCTGCTCATCTGCCCCACCACTGTAACCCCCTTTCTCATCTGCCCCACGACTGTACCTCCTGCACATCTGTTACCCCTGCTCTTCTGCCCCACCACTGTAACCCCCTGCTTATGTGTTCCACCGATGTACCTCCTTTCTTCTCTGCACATCTGCCCTACCTCTGTACCCACCTGCTCCTCTGCCCCACCGCTGTAACCCCCTGCTCATCTGTCCTACCTTTCTCCTCTGCCCCAACAATGAACTCCCCCTGCTCATCTTTCCCACCACTGTAACCCCCTTCTCATCTGGCCTGACACTGAACCCCCTGCTCATCTGTCCCACCACTGTAACCCCCTGCTCATCTGCCCCATCACTGTACCCCCCTGTTTTTGTCCCACCACTAAACCCCTTTCTCATCCCTCCCACCACTGTACCTCCTGCACATCTGCCCCACCACTGTACCCCCTTGCTCTTCTGTCTCCCCACTGTAACCCCCCTGCTCTTCTGTCTCACTACTGAATCACCTTCTCATCTGCCCCACCAATGTACCTCCTGCACATCTATATCACCTCTGTACCCCCTACTCTTCTGCCCCACCATTGTTCCCCCTGCTCTCTTGCCCCACCACTGTAACCCCCTGCTCATCCTCCCCACCAATACAGCTCCTTTCACATCTGCCCCACTGCTCTACCCCCCTGCTTTTCTGCCCCAACACTGAACCCCCCTGCTCACCTGGCCCAACACTGAACCCCCCTGCTCATCTGGCCCATCACTGTACCCCCCCTGCTCATCTGGCACACTGCTAAACCCTCTTCTCATCTTATCCCCCACTGTACCTCCATGCACATCTGCCCCACCCCTGTACCTGTCTGCTCTTCTGTTCTACCTCTGAACCCCTCCTTCTTATTCTCCCCACTGCTGTACCCTCCTGCTCATCTGCTCCACCGCTGTACCCTCTTCTCACCTATGATATGCGTGATATGCAGAGCGGTGAAAGGAAGCAGAGATGAGACACATCTACCTGTCCTGGCACACTCATCCTGCTGATCCACCTCTCGCATCCAGCCCACGTGCTTGTATGTGATGTATGTGATGTCCCATACAAGCATCTGGAATGGATGCGCAATGATGAGCTCAAGTCAGGGGCATTTTCTGAAAGCAGTGGGCCTCTGTGCAGGATCATAAGTTGGGCCCCCGCAGCTGAGAAAAAGTGGTTGGGTGTGATTTTCATTGCACTGAATACTGGCTCTGGCTTAAAGGGACACAAAGTGCAGGGGTTCAGTAGTAAGTGACGCAAAGGTTCAGGAATAATTTCAACTCCAAGTTCTCAGAAGCTCAACAGTAATTCCACAAACTGTCACCTGATTGTGGTCTTCTCTCTCACAGTAAAATCCCTTCTTTTTGAGAGTGGAAACCAATCGTGTCATCTTCCTCCAGGTGGTGGACGGGGCTAGGGGGACTGTAATTGGCTTTAGCAGTAGCCAAGACAGTCCTCCTCCTCCTGGAAACAGGGAAAGCCCCCCCAGCAGAACTGCACCCAATCTCTTCCCCATCACAAAAGCTGACGATCGCAGCTACAGCAAAGTTAGAGAACCAAATAATGTTTCCCATCTTTTACAATGTGTGGGGGCGCAGTGCCTTCCCCTCAGTGCAGGTGCGGCATGGGAAATTCTGAGATTGGAATGCATTAGTATCTCCCTGACACTTCCCTGCGCTGCTCTGCTGATGGTGGAAGGAGTCGAGGGGTGGCAAAAGAGGCTTTGCGTGCCGGGGTTGCCTACCCCTGACATGAGGATTATAATTTGCAACATTGTTTTAATAAAAATAAACTTGCTCTTTTTTTTATTGTTTGCTGACAATGTTTAAAACAGGAGTATGGGTTAAGTAAAAAAAAAATTATACTCACCTAGGTGGATGCTGCATCATCGACTGATGCTGTATCTGTCCCCCACCAGCTCTAAAACTGAGAACTGAGCAATCAAAGATTGCTGATCACTCAATTCTCAGTGTTTCATGAACAGAGAGTCTGTAACAGTCATTCAACAACTTTCTGCCCTGCCCCTCCAGCGCTCAATGAGTGGTGGGCTATAAAAGGGCAGAAGCAGCTGGCTCAGATTCTCAGTGAATCGCTGAGAGGCTGAACCAGGTACCAGTCCAGGCTTCTGGGTGGATCCTGACCATAAGGTTGGGATCTGTTCAGAGCCTGGACTGGCTCTGTGGCATCAGCCGACAGCGGGCTTCAGCCAGCTGTTGGCTAAAATAGGTCACAGGGGTGCAGATCAAAATGCAATCCTGTGAACCCCAGGAAAAGTATAGCCAAAAAAAGCTTTGGCTACACCTCACCTTTAATACTTATAAATGTATCTAACATAAACATACACAGTAGATGCACGGTAGATATTACTACTATTTTCTCAACAAAGCATCCAGCTTGCAGGTTATCACTTTGGTATAACTGACATAGTGATCACATGATCAAGAACCACTCCAATCTCATTATGGACCTGAGCTGTCTGGGGCAGCTGTGATTGACAGCCAGCAGCTGTTCAATGTGTCTGCTGGTGATACTCAAAGTGGAGACCGCTGAGTTCAATACAATTATTATTCATGTTCTTGAATAAGCCTAGTTGCAACTGGATTTTTTCTGAGCATCTCTGATAAAAAAAATGGACCTGAGTTACACCATATGAAAACATGGTATGATCTTTGCCAATACTTAGAACTGTTAATGAAAATTTTGGAATGTGTAGGGGAAACAATGGGAAATATACTCAAAAAAGGTGTTTCATTTGAAGATCCTCCCATAGTAACCATGGCAGTGCTATGAGTTTTAGGGTTAGTATAAAGAAGCATTGCATATATCTGACACAAGTGTTTGGAACATAGATAAAGATGCAGAAGAATAGAAAATGACATTAAAGTATACTGTATCCTCCTAACCTTTGTGCTCAGTGCAGTTTTCTTCATCACTGCCATCTTTGCAGTCATTATCTCCATCACAGCGGAAGGCACTCGGAATACATTGTCCATTCTTGCACTCCGTGAGACCCTGACTATGACAAGCTATGAAAAGAAAGAAATGAATCAGATATAGCTAACTGATCTGTTTCACAATTTCATCCAAAAGTTGGTTGCCATAAAATGATTATATATAATTGCTACAAACGGTATATTCATTTTCTATGTTTCTATAATTCCTATTCTCTTGATTGTGTTCTGTCTAAATATCTAGAAAATAATGCAAACCCCAAAGACATTCATAACATAATCCCTGTTTTGTATTTTAGTAAGATATTGTTTGATTCAGTGCTACCATTATTTTGGGAAACTACAGGGGGCATCAAAGGGGAAACTGCTTAACCATGCATGCTTACTGTGCCTCTTTATTACCTGTATGCTCTAATTATGTACTGCACAAAATCTCCTTGCAACCTATCTTTGTTCTCTTATCTGCTATGTCTGAGCTGTTACTAAGCTTATAAGGATTAAAAAATATTAACTATTGCCCAATTTTATTACAAATAAGCACCTGGAGAGCTGAAAGAGATATATGGAGGATTTAAACGACTCCACTAATCAAAATAACATAACATGTTTTATTATTGTAGTTCAAATTTTAAGTAAAATAAAATTGAACTCCAAGCTATACAAATATTGTCTAAATACAAAAGCCATGTATATTTTTTAGCAGGCCACACATTACATTTTCATTTAATCAATATTTATGAATAGTAATGATCTATATGGTATTATCTTCATTCTTATTATTAATCAGATAACCAGTGGTGACTGATGTTTTTTGTTTTTATAAACACCACCCGTCCCCCCCCCCCAGTCGGTCTGTCGGCGGCAACGGGTCAGGACATCGAAGCCCCATGTAGGAAGCTGGCGGGCAGCTTGTGCAGCAGGCGGCAGCTTTTTTCCTTCCTCCTCCTGTGGATCACGGCGGATCGCCTGACCTTTCAGACCCGTGCTTCCCGATTGGCGGAGAGGCAATTCAGTGTTAGAATAGCGAATTTTTATGAGCTATTCTAACACACCTGGGTGGGTTCCAAGTGCAATGCTCTGCGTCCAGAGCCCACCCTATTTTGAAGCCTATTAGAGCCTCTGGCTCTAATCAGGTGCTTCAAAAATGGAAAGGGGAGGCGGCGCCTGTGCGCTCCTCATAAATGGGCCACCCCGTTAATAATACTTCCATATTATATGGAGTTTTAAAGATAAACTCCATACATATATAAAGGACACAAATTATTTCAGTTCAACATTTATTGATACATCATTAAATTATTTTTTAAATTGCAAGCAGTGTATGTACCCGGATTTGAGTTTATATCAGCTTCCTGCAATCCCCTGTACAGCAAAGCTCAGAGGTCAAGGGAAAAGCAGCACAAGGATCCAATCAGCACAAGGATCCAATCAGCTGTGCCGCAGTGCTCATATGCTAACAAGGAACATGCTGATAGGAGGGGAGAGAAGAGTGTAAGTGAGATGAGCTAATTAGTCTTCTGCTTCTCCATTTTTAAATGTCCAGTCACAGACTGGGGAAGAGACAAGACGTAATTTCATTACTATACTACAGAATTAAAAAATCAGACATCCTGCTGCTACGTCAGACAGGTTGTGCTGTGTGGTAAAACTATATAAATGTCAGGATTGGATGGACAGAAATGCAAATCCTTTGGCGTGTAAGACAACTCCCTTATATGTATTTAATCTGATTCCACTTCCCTAAATTCCCAGATTTGCTTCCTTTACATAGTGGACTTAGCCCTGGTTCACACTGGAGCATTTTAACATGCGATTTCAAAACGCATGTCAAATAGGCGGCAATTGCCATCAACGACACCGTCCTAATCGGTGCGACGCCGCATCTGCGGCGCTGCACCGATTTCAAAAAGTAGTTTCTGTACTACTTTTTGCAATTTCGGCTGTGATTTACATTGACATCTGCACAGATGTCTCTAAAAACCGCGGCCGAAATCAAGACTAACATGCAGGAGTGAAATCGTGTGAGTTCAGCAGAACTCGCACAGCTTCATTCCCGAAGCTCAGTGTGAACCTGGGCTCAATCTGTCAAACTGATTTTCTAAATGCTTATTGATGTTGTTTATGCAAGCATAAAAATGTTCTGGCATATCATGTGACCTGAACATTTCAGAAAAAAGGGAGGTATACTAAACGAAAACCTCAGAACACATCACCAAGGGGAATCAATTGGGTGATCTACTGGGGAGGGCTGAGCCCAGAGTTGGGCTTTATTAAATGTAAACAAAACAAACAAAAATTTAACATAAATGGTGAATTTACAGTGAGGACAGCATTTCCTGGCTTGTTGTATGTGCCCCATTGTCATTCTAAAAATGCATAATGATAAACAAATTTAGAGCAACATTTAGGTATGCTAATTTACGGCAATTTATTTTATAGTGTTTTTTTAAGCATATGTGGAGTGTTCACTGTCCATTGCCCTTGTTTTTTTCTCTGCTCATGTGCCTCATCTTTTATCTCTTATGCAATAATCAACACACTTCTTGTTCTTTACTCATGTTCTTTTACATTAGCTTACATATAAAGCTAGCCCATGTATTTTAAAAAAAAGTTTTAACATGGAAAAAAAAAAAAGCTTACTACAATTGACTTCATCTGACTTATCGGCACAGTCGTGGTCTCCATCACACACCCATCGTAATGCTATGCATCGTCCGTCTCCACATTTATAAGTATGTGCAGGGTTACAGTCTGAGGAAACAGAACCAATAATTATACAAAAGACAATCGAGCTTACATCACCAAGTATACATAAATATACTTTAATAATTCTTGGACAAAACAGTCAGTCCCCGGGTTACAAACAAGAAGAAGGTTCTGTAGGTTTGTTCTTAAAGAGGAGTTCCACCCGAGGTCCAGTAAAAAAAAAAAAAAAAAAAATTAAAAGTCAGCAGCTACAAATACTGCAGCTGCTGACTTTTAATTGGACACTTACCTGTCCCTGGGTCCAGCGATGCGGGGGATCGAAGCCCCCGACCTGCGGCGCCGGCATTGCAACTGTGGCGCCGGACTGTGGCTTCACAGCCTGGCACCCACTGCGCATGCGCGAGCGGCGCCACGCGCCGTGATTGGCCGCTCAGTCACCTGGGACCTGTAATGGGTCCCAGATGATTGACAGGAGGGAGGGAGCAGAGCGGAGCCCTTCCTGTGCTGAGGGGGAAGTGATGTCACCAGCCCAGGCACTGGAAGAGGCAGACTATGAGGGACCACCTAGCAACAGGCATTTAGAGGTAAGTAAAAAAAAATAAATATCCAAATGTTTTTTTGTATTTTTTTTTTAATTTTTCATGTAGGTTTTTTTTTTTTTGGGTGGAACCCCACTTTAAGTTGAATTTGTATGTTGGAACAGGTACATTTTAAGTGTAACTCCAGCCCAAAAAAAATAATGTTTTTTTGGATAGCACAGGGAAGGGTTAACACCCCTGTAACACTTGTTTTGCTGTCTGTGCCCCTGTTCAGGAGAGTTCACCTCACTTTCTGTCCCTGTGACAATTGATTTTTATAAATGTTGGGTTGTTGTGGAGACAAGGACTGGTGATGAAGCTTCCGTTGAGACACATTTTTACCATGATAACTCTTACAGGAGTGAATTTCCCTTCCTAGGGGAAATTTTTCTCCCACTACTTGTTTTCGCCCTTCATTTGTAAGTGTGATCTGTATGGAAGTCGGATGTATGTAACTCAAGGACTGCATGTACTGCATAAGTACTACCAATTTGTGCACTGGTCCAAATCATTTGGTGGAGGGGGGATTATGGTGTGGGGTTGTTTTTCAGGGGTTGGGCTTGGCCCCTTAGTTCAAGTGAAGGGAACTCTTAAGGCGTCAGCATACCCAAACATTTTAGACAATTTCATGCTCCCTACTTTGTGGGAACAGTTTGGAGATTGCCCTTTTTTTTCCAAGATGACTGCGCACCAGTGCACAAAGCACGGTCCATAAAGACATGATTGAGCCAGTTTTGGTTGGAGGAACTTGACTGGCTTGCACAGAGTCCTGACCTCAACCCGATAGAACACCTTTCGGATGATGATGTAGAGTGGAGACTGCGAGACAGGCCTTCTCATCCAACATCAGTGCCTGACCTCACAAATACACTTCTGGAAGAATGATCAAACATTCCCATAGACACACTCCTAAACCTTGTGGACAGCCTTCCCGGAGGAATTGAAGCTGTTATAGCTGCAATGGGTGGGCCAACTCAATATTAAACCCTATGGACTAAGACTGGGATGCCGTTAAATTTCATGTGCGTGTAAAGGCAGGTGTCCCAATACATTTGGCAATATAGGGTATATTGGATCCTGAATGGGGTTACCTCCACCATCAAAAATTGAGATATTACTTTATGGTTTTGGAGAGACACCTGAAGCCCTTTGGTATGTAGTATTTACTAGCTTTGTTTTGGAGACAAAGGGGGGTTATTTATGAAAGGCAAATCCACTTTGCACTACAAGTGCAAAACTGCAAGTGCAAAGCGCACTTGAAATTGCACTGAAAGTGCACTTGGAAGTGCAGTTGCTGTAAATCTGAGGGGAAGATCTGAAATGAGGGGAAGCTCTGCTGATTTTATTATCCAATCATGTGCAAGCTAAAATGCTGTTTTTTATTTTGCTTGCATGTCCCCATCGGATCTACAGTGACTTCACTTCCAAGTGCACTTTCAGTGCAATTTCAAGTGCACTTTGCACTTGTAGTTTGCACTTGTAGTGCAAAGCAGCTTTGCCTTTAGTAAATAACCCCCAGTGTTCTCCACTCTTTTTTCACAGGGTATTGCTTTCTTTTTTTCATCTGTATAACAATAAAACCCTGATAAATTCTAACCCTTTCATGCTCTATCCATACAAAAAGGAAACATTTTGCTTAGAATTGGGTTTTAAGATCAAGTTTGCTGAGAACATTTTTCTTTTTGAGTTTTCCTTTTTGGATGGTGTTATCCGTGTGTTTTTACTGCCTGCATGGAGTTTGCATGCTCTCCCTGTGCTTTTGTGGGTACCCCCGAGTACTCTTTTCTTCCCACACTCCAAAGATATGCTGGTAGGTTAATTCGTTCCTGACTAAAATGTCCCATGTACGTTTGTACTGTATGTGAAGTAGATTCCTTAGATTGCAAGCTCTTTAGGACAGGGAAAAATGTGAATGTACAATATATGTAAAGCGCTGCGTAAATTGTCAATACCAGTAATAAAAAAAATAAGGCTGACTGACCAGGTTAAGAATCTTTGCTCAGAATATGTGTAAGCTTTCACTTCAGTTATCCAAAAAAGCATATGCACAGATTGGGTGTTCAAAGTGATCAGGAATTTCCTTGTCAGATGTTTGAATATATGAAGTGAATATTCACTCATTCAGACTATAGAATACACTCGTCACCCTTCCTATGTCAAAGCAGCAATTACCTGTTGCTAAACCGGGTAAAAACCTGAATGATGTATAAAATGCAATGAATTAATGTAATATATAAAAACTGGCTCCGTTATTCACAGGGAATCTGTTCAGGAGGTTTTTCTGGCATACCGCAGTTCTGCTCGTCGCTCAGGTCTCCACAGTCGTCGTATCCATCGCAGACAAAGCTATGATTAAGGCACTTTCCGGTGTTACAACGGAATAGATGTTCACTGCAATCTGTAATAAAAATGATGTCAATGTTAGAATTCACAGGGAATCTGCATGTGCTCTGTGGAATAACGTGACTTATGTTTGCAATAAAAAGTGCCTACGCCATGAAGGGACCTTATGTTTGCTTAAAATGAAGGGGTACATTCAGAGTGATCATGAGGGCAATAAATCTGCCATAGACTCAGATGCTTTTAATGAAAACCTAAGAGACACCACTGTGCCTAGTGTCAATGGGTGGTAAGATCGGAAGAGAATATCAGCTACATTCTTCATGAGCTACGTTTTCCCTCTCAAAGCATCTTTACATTATTGTAATTGATTGCACAGTACATATTTTGTAACTGGTTGCCCTCCTCAAGTTAACCCTCTCACTGCCTTGGTCTCATAGGTATATGCAGAATGTAGTCATTTTTCACTGCAGATCCGTGCTGCAGAAAAAAAAATATGTTTTGGAGTTCCTTAATGAGCACACTCTTACTGCTTTTAAAAGCAGTAAGGGTGTGCTCATTAAGGAACCCCAAAACATATTTTTTTCTGCAGCACGGATCTCGTAAAAAGATTGTTCGGTCCTAAAGAGATACTCTTTTATATTTACAAAAGAAGAGGGAAGTAGGTGTCTCTTATTTTAAGAAGTGTAGTGGTGACGTTATTCTCCTTTAAAAAAAAAAAACGGCTTTAGAAACACAAAGTAAATTGACAATTTTAATATGAAACATTTTATTAATAGTTTTTGTTAATTATAAAAGTAAACCTTTTGCAAAGGTTTATTGGTATTAGTGTGAAGGACTTACTGCAATGTACCTCGTCGCTCCAGTCATCGCAGTCATTGTAGCTGTTACATGTCAGTTTCTTGGCTATGCAGATTCCATTGCTGCACAGAAAGCTTTCTTGGTCCCCGCACATTGCTGAAACACACAAATAAAAAAAACATGAATGTGATGAGCTCCAAATACTTCTTTAAGTACATTTTCTTTTCCTTAAAGCAGAGTCCATATGATATTTGTATTTGTATTTCTTTTATCTCTTGGGAACTTTATTGATTGATTTTTTTTTTTTGGGGGGGGGGCTGCATACCTGCTGTGGCCAATATGATGGACTCCCACTTTCTCTGTTGAATTTTTGTTATATTTTTTACTGTATAGAATGCAAAAAGAAGTTTGGTAACACCCCAAAGTAGGAAATGCTACCAAAAAACAAAGATGGAGTGACACAGAACAAATATTAATGCAAGGAGAGCACCCCACGGGTTTGTTTAAAAGATAAAAGAGGCCAGTTTGCTTCAGCCCACTAGACTTCCACTGTAACTAGAACTTCACATTTGAGTGGACGTGCGGCTGTAGCTCCAGCCGAGAGCGTAAACACAAGGGTGGCTATGGTGGGGCTCCATGGGACCCTGTAAGACAATGTATGAAGATGAGGGTGAATCATAAGAAAATATTGTCAATCACTGTGGTGACTAAATTCATATGCATTAGGCCCCTTTCACACTGGGGCGGTGGGGGCATCGGCAGTAAATTGCCGCTATTTTTAGCGGCGCTTTACCGTCGTTTTAGCGGCAGTATTCGGCTGCTAGCGGGGTGGTTGATTTCAATGGGCAGGAATGTATACACCGCTCCTTCTCCGCTCCAAAGATACTGTTTGCAGGAGTTTTTTTTCCCACCTGCCAGTGCACCGCTCCAGTGTGAAAGCCCTGGGGCTTTCACACTGGAGACACAGCAGCGGCAGTTTCAGGTCGGTTTGCAGACGCCTTTGCAGACGCCTGCCACCGCCCCAGTGTGAAACATTCCACCCTTTTTATTTTATTTTGTATCTTATGGTATATGTACGCTATTGATAAAAAATGTATACTTTTCTACTTATAATGGAATCTTAGTGCCTTAAAAGTTCAGTAAGGGGATATTTCTTCTTTCTATTCATCTATGAAGATGTGTCACCTGGAAGGGCTTATTACATCACTGCAACTTTAATAAACAGCATAAGAACAATCACAATTCTCAAGCAAGTTGAATTATGTGTGAAAATATCAAGAATAGCAGATTGCTGTCAATTTCAAAGAGCATCTGCTCAGATCAGCCTTTCTAAAACTTTTTACCAGTGAAGGAACCTTGAAATAAATGTCAGCTCTCTTCAGGTCTATATCTACAGGTCATACCCACATAGTCAGTACATTGTAGATATAATAAAAAAAATAAAAGCGTAAAGAATGAGGTGTACCAAGCCTCTCTGGCACCCAGAGAATTTTTAACATCCCCTTCACTTCATGGCAAAATGAATTTTGACTAATAGACATTGGGGTTGATTTAATAAAACTGGAAAGTGCAAAATCCGTTGCAGCTCTGCATAGAAACAAATCAGCTTCTAGGTTTCCTTGTCAAAGCTTAATTGAACAAGCTGAAGTTAAAAGCAGATTGGCTACTATGCAGAGCTGCATCTGGATTTTACACTCTCCATTTTTAGTAAATTAACCCCATAGATCTAAACTATTAATAATGACCAGGAAAGAAACGCCAGTAGCATCCTTTTACATTGGAGTTTAGTAGAGAACTTCTCCACTACTTTGTTGGTCAATAAAAAAAATACTGTATCTGAATACAGTGGGGTCTTAATTTAGTGCTCCCTGCTATTGGTAGTCAGTTTGAGACATGTCCTCTTACATTAGTGGTCAGTGGGAGAGATGCTCCCTTAAATTGTTGGTCAGTGGAAGAGGTGGCCCCATAGAACAGCAATCAGTGGATGAAATATCCCTTACACTGGTGGTCTGTGTAAAGAATGCCTCCTTACATTTATTGACACTGGACCCACACCACTGGTTCTGGCAAGTGAGGTTGATGCTGTAATTATGCAGGCATCATAAGATGAAAGATCAATCCATCACTATCCATTGCTCAAAAAAAAACATTAACCTCTGCAGGTACCCTAAGGTTTCACAGAACTGGTTAACAAAGGCTGGCTTAGATTGTAAACATGATGTATAATGGATTGCTATATATTTCCTGCACAAGTATCTTTCTAATTCTTTCTACACACCAATGTACAGTCTAATGCCCCGTACACACGGTCGGATTTTCTGATGGAAAATGTCCGATCGGAGCGTGTTGTCGGAAATTCCGACCGTGTGTGGGCTCCATCGGACATTTTCCATCGGATTTTCCGACACACAAAGTTGGAGAGCAGGAGATAAAATTTTCCGACAACAAAATCCGTTGTCGGAAATTCCGATCGTGTGTACACAAACCCGACGGACAAAGTGCCACGCATGCTCAGAATAAATAAAGAGATGAAAGCTATTGGCCACTGCCCCGTTTATAGTCCCGACGTACATGTTTTACGTCACCACGTTTAACACGATCGGATTTTCCGACAACTTTGTGCGACCGTGTGTAGACAAAACAAGTTTGAGCCAACATCCGTCGGAAAAAATCCTAGGATTTTGTTGTCGGAATGTCCGAACAAAGTCTGACCTTGTGTACGCCCTATAAGTGTGTACAGATGTCTACTTGTATAAATATAGGACTAGAATGTAACATTGTATGAGTGATTATAATAATCAGAATATTCCTGTGTACTCAAATTGACATATTAGTACTACTATGTTTTTAGATTTATTCTAATATGTATGTACAATAATATACTGTATTACAGTTCTGGCATTTCAACATCCTTATGATACTGCATGGGGCATAGTCTAAATATCATCACATTGCTATTATTAACTTACAGAAGAGTATTGTACAAAGTCAGCAAGATCCACATGGGAAAAAATAGTAAATCCAAAGGTACAGAACCATATTGTACAGTTGTACTTGTACAACTAATGAAAAAGAAAATATGTGCAAATGTAAACATAAATACTGTATTCCTTGATTCTGAACCTGCTCGCGATTACTTACCAGTTGTTCTTTTGCTATTGCCCTGCCTTGTCAAAGCATGATGCATTCAGTAAAAGTGACAAACATAGAATTTTGACTCATATAAACTCTAGGACATAGCTGTCTATGATTCTCATTTTGACTAATAATAAGGGAAATTTGACAGCAGTTAAATTTTATACAAATTAAAAAAAATAGAATATTTTTAAATTTATTTAAATATATATTTATATGTTAATTTGAAGCATATTTCATATATCAGTGGATAGCATATTTACAGGATTGAAACATTTGTACAGTCTTCTAATGCTTTGTGAGTGCCATGCTGTAGGAGTACATAGGGTTTTTCTGTTAAGCTGTCCATAGATGGATCGAAATTTGGCTAGTTCAGTAGTGACCAGGTGGATTTTGATCCATCTATGGCCATTCCTGTTAAAGAGAATTTGGTCTAATGATCAACTTCTCTCAAATCTGCTTGTTTGAAAATTTTCCTTGGATCAGCACTGCAGGCAATCTGTCCCTGATGTCAGAACAAAATAACACTGCAGGGAGGATTGCTCCATCTACTTTGCTTGTGTAAATGGGGGAATCTCTTTTTTTTTCGATCAGCCTCCTGGCTGATCAAAAAAAAATTATCTATGTATAACCAGCCTTAGGTTTAGTAAATCTCACTAAACAAGGGAGATTAGTGGATCTCACCATTACCACAATGGTAGCAAGTCGCTACTGAATCCTGGGGCTAGCAAACTCTATTGGTTTATGGCTTAAATATTGAACTTCACATATATTATATGGTGTTTAGATCTTGTTTTTGTGATTAAACTACTTATATATACAATTTTTTTAGTCAATATCAATGGTAACATTAAAGGCTATTAAAATTGACCCAATGGCTGATTTTGTGTTGGACCACTTAAATAGGAGCATTTAAAATGCTATGTGCTTTAGACCATAACAACTATTTAAAGTCATTCTTTATTGGCCCACCCTCTCAGGGCTGATTATTGCTGTGGGTAGGACCATTGCACTAAATTAGTAAAGCTGAACTCTTGGCACACTCAACCTTAACCCCTTGCTCCTCATCACCAATCTAACTAATCACTGAGTTTGTACAAAAAAACAAAAATATTCTAAATGCCCATACTACTCAACCAAATATGTAATTATGTGACACTCTAGGACTTGAGTCTTTTCTCTTCTTTCCTGCAGTGGAGAAGAGGTTTATCTCCAGATGTCCATAAGACTACCTGGGTGATGGGGCACTTTATAGTGACTATACAGGACCAGGGTTCTTCGAAAAATGTGGCAGCTGAAAACACTGAGAGAAGATGACTAGTCTACTGCAACAATGGATTCACCAGAAGTGGCACCAACAAGGAGCACATATGGCAGATTTCATATTTTAGCAGTGAGTGAATGAGTAAAAGAGGGGTGAAGGCATGGTAGGGGGAGAAATGTGCCCAGGGTTGGGCTTTAAATATTTTGACAGAACTCCTAATAGGGACAAAATTTTGAACCCATTAGCAGGATCTGTTATAAAAAAAAAAAAAAAGAAAGAAACCATTAACAGGAAAAAAATAGCCCAGGATGTGGAATAGCTCTCAAAGGAAACTTAACTTGGCAGAGCATTTATTCCCTGTGGCCAACAATTCTTTGCAGTTTTAACTTGATAAAATCTCCAGAAGCATCTTCTGGATGACATTTGAACATTTGCACAAACAGAAATCTCAGAATGCATGTAAATAATGAAAAAAAAACTAGGATTTATAGTCTAGTCTATGTAGTATGATAGCGGTATATTCTGGCAATTTTCCATTAACATGGCCTTATCTTGTTTAGTTATTTTTTGAGATGTTTTCCTGTCAATTAGTTACACTTAGACTTGATAGGCAGCCGACAGGCTGGTTGTCAATGCCGCTGTTAATTGTGATGCAGTGTCTTAGCTTTGTTAGCCTACACCAGGAAGTACTGTTACTGCCAGGATTCCAGGCAAGGAGGTTTGTAACTGGAGCTATCGGCCGCTGGTGCTGGATTCACAAATTGTATCTGCAGCCATCCACCACTGCAACACTGAATACTGGATTTTAAAGTGATATATGCACTATGCTCTTCTTCATGTAACATATTCACACTATGTGGCCATTCCTTCTTTTCCCACTTGTCCACACTATCGTTTGGCTCCACTAACCCGATTCTGAGGGATACGATACCATCTGGCTTGCTTCAAGTACATCGTCCCCCCGGTTTTGGGCATCCACCAATTAAAGGGATACAGCATCAAGCTGGTCCATCCACAAGCATCATCTTTCCAGGTCGCCCTGAATCACTCACCACCTAAGCCTACCTGACCCAACTCGGCGTACGCCCTTTGGGTCCATCCCATCCGGTAAGCCTCTTCATCTTCAGGTGGTGTTGTGTTTATTTTCACCATAGATGTCTTCTCGAAGTATCTAGTTTCTTGAAGGACTTTTCACCTAATACATACAGATGTACTTTTTGGTTCACCTTCGGGAGTAATAACTCAATACGTTTTTATATATTGGATATTCTATTCTCTAGCGCTACACCTGTTTTGTTCTTTTCTTGTCTATGCCTTGTTGGTTGTGTTAGCTGCTATTTTCTTCTGTGTAGGGCAGCGCAGAATTGTTTTGTATATATTTCCAAGGAGCTTTGTAACTAACTGCCAAAAATGTATTAGCTTAACAAAACTGTATACAGTGGGGTATGATGCCAAGCATATTGAAAAATAGATTTGGGGTTTACATACACTTTAAGAACTATGAGCAATCGGAAAAAATGTCAACCTTATTTTAAACACCCATACCCTATGCAATAACCGGTCCTGAAGATCTTTACTGTTAACTAGGAGGCTACAGCATAGTGATAAATGATCACTGTCATATTGAGCTCTGCCTTAGTATTGATATGTCTACTGTTAACAAACTGAAATATGACAACCAAATAGCACTAACAAATAGTTTTTCCATAATTCTCTCTAAATTGTTTAAACAAACAGTAAAAATGATGCTGACATTGAGTTAGCATAGTCTGTACAATCTCTGCAGTTTAGCATATTTGGTTTATTTCTCTAATAAAGCTTTCTACTTAATGTCATTATGAGCATTTATAACCCTCATATGTCTTAAGAAGCCCTTGACCTTTTACATAAACATAAACTGTAAGAAAACAGACTATATTGTACAGAATGCAATTCTTGGAACATGGATGGCTTGACCTGTTTTGTTAAGTAGGTTCTCAGAGAACATCCAGTAGTCCATAAAACTTAGATATCAGTGCCAGACAAGTCAGTCATCACTGTGAAGATTCATCCATGTTGCATTAAGCTTTTGCTACAGTGAGAAATTATAGTTACATTTATTTTTTTAAGTCACAGATTAGACTGAAAGTTGGCACTTGTCATTCTTAGGACCAAAGGTCCCTGATGGGCAGCCAAAAGTAGGATTTCGGATCTATACCAAGCCAAGTACGCAGTATTTCCTTAAAAAGGTATAAAAGCATAAACTGGTTCCCCCCCATCCCAAAAAAAGCTGTATTTACGAATGTCAAATGCTCATTTTTTTCCTTAGTACTCCTTTGGTCCTCGATTTCCTACTGAATTAATTCTAGGGTGGGCAGTCCACCAACAGCAGCACAGTTACTTTGGAAAAACAAGGAGTTTGCACCGTTTACTTTGTGTATATATGATTTTGGAATTTACACCTCCCCCTGTGCTTACCTCCAGGACTTCTCCCAAGCCTCTCTATATACTACTCTGTCCACTTTTAGGGGATCCCTGAAAACCCTTGTCTACAGAGAAGCCTATCTCGCCTCCACCTAACAACTGTACTTTCACTTTCTTCATTGGCTCATCCCCCAGAGTTATCACCTTTTGTATCTCTTGAGCTTCCCTTTTAGATTGTAAGCTTTAATGATATACATGGATATAGAAAATGATTATTGACATGAACACAAGCACCCCCACACAGGTTGAACTGGATGGACTAGTGTCTTTATTCAAGGTTACCAACTATGAAATGAGCAGGGTCCTCTGATTCCTTGCAACTGTACTGTCTGCCCTCGTGTTGTAATGTGCTGTGCAAACTGTTGGTGCTAAATAACTATTGTATAATAATATTAATACTAACAATAACTGTCCATTGACAAAGGCCTGGGGTACTCAATCTCCAGCTTTTCTAAAACAGATTGGTTGTAATTCTCCAGCCAAAAGATTTGGTTGAGTAGAGAAGAACCTCTTGTTTTGTTTTATTGTCTATGTCGCAGAGGCATAACTAGAAACCTCAGGGCCCCGGTGCAAGAAATCATGAAGGCCCCCCCCCCCCCGAAAAGCATGATTTTGATACTATATTTTTTCCACTGTACAACAAAGTAAAACATTTCTGTTTCTGATTTTTAACTCACCGTAACTGTCCCCAGTGCAGCCACTGTCACCAATGTAGCCTGCCCGTGTCCACCTGTGTCCCCAGTGCAGCCGGTGTCCCCAGTGCAGCCGGTGTCCCCAGTGCAGCCGGTGTCCCCAGTGTAGACAGTGTCCCCAATGCAGACAGTGTCACCAATGCAGACAGTGTCACCAATGCAGCCTGCCTGTGTCCACCTGTGTCCCCAATGCAGCCTGCCCATGTCCACCTGTGTCCCCAGTGCAGCCGGTGTCCCCAGTGCAGCCGGTGTCCCCAGTGTAGACAGTGTCCCCAATGCAGACAGTGTCACCAATGCAGACAGTGTCACCAATGCAGCCTGCCTGTGTCCACCTGTGTCCCCAATGCAGCCTGCCCATGTCCACCTGTGTCCCCAGTGCAGCCGGTGTCCCCAGTGCAGCTGGTGTCCCCAATGCAGCCGGTGTCCCCAATGCAGTCTGCCCGTGTCCCCAGTGCAGCCGGTGTCCCCAGTGCAGCCGGTGTCCCCAGTGCAGTTGGTGTCACCAGTGCAGTTGGTGTCACCAATGCAGTCTGTGTCCCCAGTGCAGCCGGTGTCCCCAGTGCAGCCGGTGTCCCCAATGCAGCCTGCCCGTGTCCACCAGTGCCACCTATGTCCCCAGTGCAGCCTGTGTCATCGGTGCAGCCTCAAGGAGGTGGTGGTGGTACTGGAGGGGGGTGGTGGTGGCACTGCAGGGGGGTGGTGGTGGCACTGGAGGGGGACCTCTTACTGATCCCATCCCCCCACCACCACCGATCTCATCCCTATCCCCCCACCCCCCATCTCCTCTGTTGTAGAGGTGATGGGGGTTGGGAGGGATAGGGATGAGATCAGTGGTGGTGGAGGGGGGATGGGATGAGTAAGAGGCAGAGCCGCAGAGGTGGTGGAGGTTGGGATAGATCGATTGGAGTGCAAATGGGGACTTACCGCCAATCAATCGATCGATTCCCCCTCGTCAGAAACAATCCTTCGGAATCGGCGCTCCTCCAGCCCAGGATGCTTTGCTTCCTCAGGACAGGTCACACGCCGCCGTAGGTACTGCACACTGCGCAGAGCTCCTCCCCCGCCTTCAGTGAATTGGTGAGCCCACACAGTCCCTCAGGCCTCAGCTCAGCGCTTCTCGTGCAGCCGGCGTAGCGGGTGAAAGCCCCCCTCCCTCCCGACACAGTGAAACATGATAGAGACACACACACACCTCCGGACAGTCAGGTGGGCCCCTCACACGGCAGGCGGGCGGGCCCCTCACACGGCAGGCGGGCGGGCCCTTCACACGGCAGGCGGGCGGGCGGACCCCTCACACGGCAGGCGGCTGATGGGCCCCCTGAAGTGGCGACCCCTATAATTCCGCCACTGCTATGTCGAGGTATGGGAAAATCCCACCTTTGACAGTCATCACCAGAACAGCCATTTTCCTCCTTCTTCTTTTCTGGTGATATACAGCAGTAGCAACAGTGCAAGGCTATGTAAAATTATCAGACTAACAGAGAGTAGTTGGAGTGGCATGGACCTCAAAGACTAAATCTCTCAATGCAATGTAACACTCAACCAAAAACGGCATCCTATAATTTGCCTGATGCTAAAACTTTATAGGAACCCACAGAAGAAATTAGGGTTGGGATTGACAACCTTCCCAAAGTAATGACAGAACCAGGATTCCTAAAATGGATTCTCTCTGTTGGGAACCCCTAAAATGTATTTGACTCAACAAATACTCAATCTATTTATAGTAGACTCACCTTACGAGTACTGCATGTCCGAAGGAAAACCAGATAAGGGTTCACCTAATATTGTTTTTATACAAAGCTTCTATTAGAAATACATAATTTTGAAATGCCTATTCTCGTAATTTCTAGTAATTTTTTCTATAATTACTCAAATGACCAAAATTATATGAAATCAGTTGCAAAAAAAAGGAATAGTAATTCTTATACATTTTGGAATAAATGTATCATCAAAGGCTCATGTTGGAACATATATATATAAAAAAAATGTATTGCTATAGTTTAATACAGGAAATCAATTTTTATATAGAATGCCATAGGAAATTCCAGTGAAATAGAGAAATTACCTCTATTTTTTTTTTTGGGTTATCCAATGGCAAAAAAAAAGGAAAAACAATTAAATGGGATTCAACTGAACTTCAGAAAATACATTGTTCTCTTATATTTATGGGATTTAGGCACATGCAGACTGAAGAATCAAATAATTTTACCCTGTGTTACCTCATTTACAAAGGCCCCTTTCACACTGGGGCGGTAGGGGGCGTCGGCGGTAAAACAGTGCTATTTTTAGCACTGTTTTACCGCAGTATTTGGCTGCTAGCGGTGCGGTTTTAACCGCCTGCTGGCAGCCGAAAAAGGGTTAAAACCCCTCGTACAGCGCGGCTATAGCCGCGGTATTACCGCGGTATAGCTGCGCTGTCCCATTGATTTCAATGGGCAGGAGCGGTTTAGGAGCGGTGAATACACCGCTCCTTCACCGCTCCAAAGATGCGGCTCGCAGGACTTTTTTTACCGTCCTGCCAGTGCACCACTTCAGTGTGAAAGCCCTCGGACTTTCACACTGAACAAACAGCGGAGGCTGTTTAGGGGCAGTTTGCAGGCGCTATTTTTAGCACAATAACGCCTGCAAACCGCTCCAGTGTGAAAGGGGCCTAATAGCATTGAATACATGAAATCAAATCTCTGTCCAAAACTTATTTAGTTTGATAAAATGGGAAAGGGTTAGAGCTCCTTTTTTTATTGCTGCTTAGGTTCACGTTGGGAGATTTGCCCTCTCTGTTTGTCCTGCTGACCAGTGGAGTCGCTAAGGTGTGGATTCTGGGGCTTTATCCCCAAATCTGGGGCCCATAGCCCCGAGTCTTTTACCACAGGGTTCCCTAACCACGGGGCCGCAACCCACTATCAGGCGATGGCCTCTCTGCAGCCGGGCTGTGGGTGCGGCGGGCAGGCAGCCTACATGACAGAGCCAGGGGGTGGGAGGATGAGAGAGCCTGGGGGCGGACTGATGAGAGAGGTGGGGGCGGGCAGATGAAAGAACCATGGGGTGAGCAGATGAGAGAAGCAGGTGGGCGGGTGAGCAGAGATAACATGACCTAATCACTGCTCAGCAGCAGGTAGCGAGATGACATCATCTCTCGCTGCCTACCCTGCATCGCCGCTCTCCTCACTCAGAACCAACCAATGCACCTGCCTCTGTGATAAATGGACCCGTTCTGCCACCAATGCAGCGACAATGCACATTTGGTGGCACTGGTTGGCATTGCAAGTGACAATTGGCAAATAGTGGCAGGCAACATGGCAAGTGATCAACTGCATCTGGTGGCAGGTGACGTGGCAAGTGACAATCCACATCTGGTGGCAGGCAACGTGAAAAGTGACAATCTGCATCTGGTGGCAGGTGACATAGCAAGTGACAATCCGCATCTGGTTGCAGGCGACGTGGCAGGTGAAAATCTGTATCTGGTGGCAGACGATGTGGCAAGTGACAATCCGCAAATGGTTGCAGGTGACGTGGCAAGTGACAATCCATATCTGGTGGCAGGTGATGTGGCAAGTGATATCCACATCTGGTAGCAGGCAGCGTGGCAAGTGACAATCCACATCTGGTGGAAGGTGACAGTGGCAAGTGGCAATCTGGTGGCAGGTGACAAGCTGCATCTGGTGGCAGGCGACGTGGCAAGTGACACGCCCAGGGCTCCCACTGATTCAGCATTATGGTGAGTTAAACCACTTTATTATTTATTACAATGTAACAATAGAAATAATGCGCCTCAATCACCCTGACACCTTATCAACCATGGTGCCGGGATGATTGAAGAGCCACCACCAGAAATTGCCCCAACAAATTGCCCACAAAAAATCGCTTATCACCAGCGTACTCCCCCCTGGGCACTAGAGCCAAAAAGGTTGGGGACTGCTGCTATGGGCGCTAGCCCCAGATCTTTTGTAGACCTAGCAACGCCCCTGCTGCTGACCATTATCAATGGGACAAAATGTGATGAGACATCCAAACTTTTATGTTGTCACTGGAACAATGGAACAATAGGTGAGGGGATATCACTTTTTAAATATGTCTCTGGGGCAAAAATGAAGGTAAATCCCACCAGCAGAACTCATTTTGGCTAGAGATACACTGCAAGGCAACTGTAAAAAAAATTCTATACACATATAAAAAAGGTCAGCAAAAGAGAATTTATCGGATTACACATCATGACAAAAGCTAAGCTCAAGACAGATGTAAAAAACATAATTTAATCCAGTGATGTATTTATTAAAAATTATTCAGAATTTATATTCATACTATATTTTTATTAATATAATGTAGATTTATTATACAGCGAGTTTAAGTAGCCATATATGTCTTGATTTTAGTCTGTTTAAAAGCATTAAGAGAGAGTAAGGGTAAGCACACTGGGGTTGATGTACTAAAACTGGAGAGTGCAAAATCTGGTGCAGCTCTGCATAGAAACCAATCAGCTTCCAAGTTTTTCCTGTCAAAGCTTAATTGAACAAGCTGAAGTTAGAAGCTGATTGGCTACCATGCACAGCTGCACCAGATTTTGCACCCCCCAGTTTTAATAAATTAACCCCACTAAGCCTATTGCTTTGAATAGCGTTTTCATTCTAACATTGTCAGCACACTTACAGAAGGGCAGAGAGGAACGACCTAACTAGTCTGCTGCTACTCCTTCACTGTCCAGTCAAAGGCTGCAGTGGGGCCTAGGTTAGCCTGTATTGTTTTACTATGGTGTAGTGTGCAGTTGGTACAAATACTTGCAATTCTAGTAGTCTTCTCATTCGGGCACTTCCATCAGACAACATAGCCAGGTTATTGACTTTATATTCCTCAAAAGCATTTAAGCAATATGGCTGTGCCAAAAACCCAACCCGGCCCTGTGAATGTACAGTACAATAATGGAGCATCACCACCCTAATGAGGTCATCACTCTTCTTTCATTTTTTGTCAGCAAGATCTGATAGATTGTCAGCACTGTGCAGTGTAGTGTTGCCTGCATGCCTCCCTCCCAGTCTGTTTAAAGGACAACTGGAAGCTAAAATATAGACTCATTCAGGCACTTATACTAGCTATAATGATGTAATGGCTGTTTTTAAAAATACATAACTTGCATAATATATCTATCTACATAAACCCCTGGTATTGTATATAAGCTTGGAGATTTTTATTTAATTTTCTGTACATATATTTTCACCATACACAAATGTACTTTTTGTTGTAAAATACACATTTAGCAGTAATGTAATGAATCTGGCTCTTGACTCATATTACACTATATCAGATATCACAATTTTCCTAAGTAAACAGCATAGGCATGCTTGGAACTAGGTCTGCACTTACACTGTCGCCCTTTCTCATTCTGTGGAGAAAAGCACACACGGCTCATGTTGCTATTTTCTGTTTTGTTCTGGAACTGGGAACATCTTAGGAACTCCGGCCAGGAAGAATTCACCATGTCTAGCACTGGCCCACAGCCATCTTGTGCCGCCTCACAGAATGATCGGCATGGTAGCAATGGTTGACTGGAGAGAAAAAGAAGAAAACAAAGTTCTAAGCTTAGCCGTGTTCAATGAGAAAGAACATTGTTAATCAGTCAAAATGAATCTAATGTTCTACTTAGTAAATAGTTGGAGAAACTTTCTAATTATCTTAACCTCCCTGGCGGTATGATTATTTCAGATTTTAGGTGCTGAAAGCGGTACAATTATTTTGCATGGAAATTTGGCGTTTTATATTGTAGGTCTGTAATTCTTAGGAATAATTCACTTAAAATCTGTCCAAACCAGAGTCTATTAGACATCCCGGGTATGATAAAGTTTGAAAAACAAAATCATAAATTATAATATAATAAATAACTATACCAAATAATAATATAATAATAATAAAAACTATTCAATAATGTAATCAAATCAAAAACACTGAAATTTGCTCAGTTGCAGAATTGTCACTGGCATTACTTTTAAGTGTTTTCATGACGGACCTCTCCACAAATCACTATCGCTCAATTCTGCGAGTGATTCTAATTTAATATCGCTGTTTTCTGGCTGGTCTAAAGCCACTTTTGAAGTAAAGGGACGGTTTTGGTTGCTATGGACACTCTCCAGTTTCCAGGCAGAAAGAACAATTTTTTTTAATATAAAACTGCATGCAGGGCACTGGACAGACCACTAGGGACAAAGGGGATGTGAAATTATTTGATATAGTACTGTAATCTGTAAGATTACAGTATACTGTATCTATACTGTGTGTTTTACTTTTTAAATTTGGCGCCGAACTCAGTCCCTGTGCGTCGCAACACTCGCAGGGAACAGAGCTTGGCACTGTGAATCGAGCGAGACACTGCGGCTCGCAGATCACAGCGGGGAGACATCACAGGATCCAGGGGACAAGGTAAGTAACCTCTACATGGATCCTGCGATGCGATCCCAAGTCTGGCTCGGGGTTACTGCTTTTGGTCCTAAAATCCACCCCGAGCCAGACTCGGGAATACCGCCAGGGGGGTTAAAGAAGATTTCCAGGTACGGATATTTTAGAAATAGTTACATTGGTCCAACTTGGACCAATGTAACTATGTATATACCATACCTGTCCAATGCTTCTGGAAGCTGGAAATCACTGATGTAGACACCGCTACTCCAGTGATCTCCACTTGCCTCTGGGTCCCATGGTAAGCGGCTGGTCTGCTGCATTCTGAACACAGGAGGAAACTGTTTGGCACAGGCACCATTCAGAGATTTCTTTGCATTTTCTGAATGAATGCAAAACATTTCCTGATTGGACAATGTGTAAAGTGTGACATCACCAACCGACCTCTCCACCTCCTCCAATCAAAGAATGCTTTGCATTCATTCAGAAAACGCAAATCATTCTCTGAATGGTGCTTGTGCCGAGTGGCCAACCTCCTGCATTGAGAATGCAGCATGACAGTTGCTTGGCATGGAACTCAGGAGAAAGTGGAAATCACTGGAGCAGCAGTATATACTTTAGTGATTTCCAGCTTCCAGAGACATTGGCCAGGTATAGTAAATGCATAGTTATAGTGGCTAAAGCTGGACCAAAGTAACTATATATACAATATTAAACACTATAAGCACCACCGCACTGCTATCTTTTTTTCTTCAATTCAGATTACCACTATCTTACATCTGAGGTTATGAGTTCAATCCTGGGTTAGCCATGCAAAATTTATTGAAAAGTGGGTACTATATATACAGTATATATATATTTACCGCCGTCCTATATCACGTTGCATGCAACTTCATGAAGGACGGAGGTCCTGTCAGAAACTGTGCAGTTGTTGTATTTGTATATGCATGAAGATTGAAGTCAAAAGTTTTTGAACAGAAACTGAGATTGCATCTTCAATTTTTTGTTACATATCTGGTGGAAGAAAGAGTACCACCATTGGACAGCAGAATTGTCAAATTGTGGAGAGGGAAGTGGCTAAAAATTAAAGCCTAACTCCAGCTAACATTTATGAAGTAGTTACAACAGTTAGCAACAGGCTTTTGGGATAAAGGTTTTACTTTTAAAAAAAATATATTTTAAATATATAAATAAAAGCTGACTGCTGTAAACACCCCTGTCAGGGCTAAATGGTTTGCCTCAACCTTCTAACTGCCATTTTTGCTGTGCAGCTTGGTGTTAAAGGAAATGGAAAATAACAGATTTACTGATAGGATCATCAGATTATAAACGTATGTTACAGGAGAGACTATGAAAAACAAAGACTAGTGTGTTAAAGTTTTTGGCAGGCTGGATCATATATGTAATTTTTTTCTGTTGCCCCCAGCCTTTTTTTTTTTATAAATTCTTTTTTAAGATTGTGTATAGTTTAGATAAAGCACAGAGAGGCAGACACATGACAGACTGCTGGAATAAGGGCCAAACAAGTGAAACAAAGACACAAAAATTGCCAATATTACCAATACAAATTACATGAGTCAAACAAACTCCATAATTTGACCAGTACATGATGTAAAGCATAATGGTAAATGTCGTAGTGGACAAGAATAACATTGTATCCTGGTTTCCAGGAGGGGGAATTAACATTAGAGACCCAGAATCTGTTCCTAGAATCCGAAGGTCAAAGCAAAAAATAAGACCCACTAAGTGAAGATCACAAGATCCCATTGACAGAAGGAAGAGGGATCAGGTGGTAAGGCGTATAAAGGATACTAGAAGAGATGCCCACCACCCCACTTTTCTTTTGAAATCAGGTAATATGTTTATTGAGAAGTCACAGAATCTTACCTGCACACAATACAGTCAAAGTACTTAAAATACACCATCATAAAAACATGTCAGTAAAACATTATACAGTAAATAAGCACATGGAATAAAGTACAACAGTGCATATACAGTAAATTAAATCATATAATGCCAATAAAGTGAATATATTGCAAAAAAAGTTCAATTTGTCTTCTTATAAATATGAAACAAAACCAAAATCTTCTCAATTAATCCAATCACCACATTAAAATAAAGTGCAAATGCTATCTTATTCGTGCTTCACCCAAAGTGGTATATCAAAGCGCTCACCAGACAGTAATGGCCACAGAGTGACCCTCAGGCATGGAAAAGGATCAGGTAAAATAATTAATCAACGGTAACTTTCCGGATATCCTGGCATGAAAGAAATCAGTGCAGAAGGACTCCAGTCACAGGACAGCAGGCGTGTGTATATATGTAACTTCTTGTACCTGAGCCTCGGTGCTTCAATTCACCAACCAAATCTGTAAAGAGTGGCTCCCCATGAAAGCCACAAAAGCTCAAATAGTGTAAAAATGTCTTTAATCCAGATAAAACTTTACAGCCAAACAGGTATGCAAGGTACAGGACGAGAAACAGACTGGGCCGCAGCTATGGAGGGAAAGCAGAGACCAGAGCGGTACCTTAACGAATCTGCGGGTACTCGATGCGTCTCGGCGTGTGCTCCAGCTGATACCAGGAATGGAGGACTCATTGCTGCGTGTCGAGCCTCCCTTTCAATACATTTCACGCTGTGCGCTCGTCATCAGGAAATGGCATTTCCTGATATATCAAATACATCCCTTTCCCACTTCTCACAGGCTAAGCTAGGATAGTTTTCCAAATACAATCCCAGTAGTATGGCGTAGCAATTAGAAATAAGGCTCTTTGGCATCATACTACACTCCGTGAGTTTCGCTTGATCCCAGACCCATAAATATGGAGCATTAGGGGAGTGTATTATTTATCCCACCTTCTGACAAACCTGTAACCTTAAAACATTTGATAGGCTAAAGGCAGACCACAAATTGCCATATCATATGTTTTTTAGATACCTACAAATTCAAAATGCCTTTCAAACTCAATTCTTTTCAGTAACTCCGCAACTTGACTCTAACCCTCTCATGGAAGTAGTAAAAAGCTCAGACTCCCAAAAAATGATTTCTGTTTTCTATAGCATGCTACTCCTTTCTTCTTCATCCAAATTAGCTTATGAGCTTAAAGTGGGAAAGAGATGTTGGCGCAATGGAGGATGAGGAATGAAGCGATGCTTTGAATGCTTGTAAGGTAATATCACCCAATCTAATCGCTTTACTCAAATATACATACTACATCGCTCTTATCTGACCCCTCTTAGGATAGCCAGGTACAAAAGGGACCACAGTACTATGTGTCCAATGTGCTCCAGTGATGTGAGGTCGTTCTACTACCTATTGTAGAATTGCCCAAGAATGCAAGGGTTCTGGACACAAGTAGTCCAATTTCTGCATGCTACTATAGGTTCCCCCCTAACATTGCACCCTAAACAGTGTCTACTGGGAATATTTCCTGAACCAGAAATAGACACATTTACTAAGATATTTCTGCATGAAACCCTATTTTCTGCTAGGAAAACTATTACCAGACAATGGATGAGGCATACACCACCTGAATTTAATACCTGGATACTAGACATCAACAACAGTTTGCCATACAAGAAATTCTTGTATATTCATAGTTGTTGCCCATCTAAATTCAATAAAATATGGGATAGGTGGCTTCAAGCCCCTTGAGTAGAATTATAGGGGTCTGATAATGTTGAGTTTTATATATAGATATATATCTCTATATATATAGAGATATATATATATAGAGAGAGAGACTATCACTTTAAGAATTTGTAATGCACTTTCTTGTTTCTTTCTAGACACCGAGTTTTCAATCTATGATGACCTTCACCGCCAGATAAGGAGCAACAGTTTACTCCTTTTTTGCTCCAAGAAATGGACAGTGATATCTAGCTGTTCTGATCCAGTACCGTCATGGCGGCGCCCGTGTTTTCTTTCACTTTCTATCAGTCACATGATGTAACCACCTACTTAACTGTTCCCTTGCTGTTAAGAAGATATGAATGCTGATTGGACTAAACTATACGGTCACACCTATAACATGCTTAGAACTTATGCATATTCATATGTATATATTTTTAAACTTGTTGTTTGTAAGTCAAAAACACTTTCACTTTTACTAGCTTATGTTGCCGAGAACTGTGTGAAACACGTTTCTTTTTTATTGATTTAGGCTCACTGTCTCATCTGATTGTCTTACTTGGAGACTCGTTAACCTCATTTAACAGACTGGTGCCTTTCGACTCGGATACAGTCCGGTGGGCTGATTCCGAGCTCCATTCATCACATCAGACTCGCTCATTACATCAGTATCCCCATCTTCACATTAGTGTCCTCCCCCCATCACATCAGAGTCCTTTCATTATATCACAGTCCTCCTTTAATAAAAGAGCACCCTGTTCACATCAGTGGTCTGGATGGAAGCATACTTCCTTATTCTTCTGAATCTCCACTTTGGATGGATGGGTCTTCTGCACAATGGAAAAGAATGATGCAGTCTGGCAGATAGGGGTAGGGCACTGTGCAGCCCTATTAATTTGGCATTGCTTAAGGCTGTGCTTCTGCCTGGCTCCTCCATTTCCTGAAACCAATGTCACTGGTCCTGGGGGCACAGCTAAAATCTACGGGGTGCACCCCACCTGAGCACCTCCAGAGATCCAGCCCTGCTTTGAAGGAGGGAAGAAGCAATCCAGCCAGACATGCCTTGTGCCTGCAAAACTCTAGTTCCCCTAGAATAGACAATTGGGTGCCTGCCTACATATGGGAACTAGTCAGTTTAATAGCAGCTTATGCCAAAGGGTAGCCTAATTGTTAACATTGTCTATTAGTTACTAGATTAGGCTTCTCGAATCCTGCTCTTTGTATAAATTCAGACACCTATCATCCAAACTTACTAAATAATTTTCAGCAATGGCAAAAAACGAATTAGACAATTTTAGCAATTTTCAACAATATTAAAATGTTGCTCCAAATACTTAATGACATTTTCCAGATGTGTCTGTCCCCAGCCACCAATCCAGCCTACAAAGCACTACTGTCAACCACTATTACTTTTTAAAGTTTGACGCTTTAAAAGTTTTTGTACAAAATAATGAATATTCCATGTATGCTAGCTAAATATTAATTTTGTATGTCTTAAAATATTATGAGATGGCAAGAACAGATTTTAATGGCTGCCTGCACCCTGTATAAGCTGTCTTCTTGTTCTGTGGTTTTCCTTTCATGCAGTGAATGAAAATTGAGGTATAATTAAATTGACATGTAAGAAACTTGTGGTTTGAAAAATGTGTATTTTAAAGACTTGCTGGTTTTCTTTTTATGTTTTTTTTTAAACTCTTTTCTACTTAAATGACATAACAGAAAGAACTGACATTTCCACATACTGATTACTGTGCATCCTAAATCAATTGGATTTTTATTAGGGACAAGAACAAGTAGGAAAGTCTGGTTGTTTTACGTAAAAAAGAAAAAGTCCTTTAATCCCAGGAGGAACTTTGAAATAATTTTAAGGTCACCTGCTGAAAGGTACATTTGAGTAATCAGTAAATTGCAGAAAAAATATGCAGATTATTTAATAACAACCTTTTGCTCTATACCCCCCAAAAAAATTCACTAACAATCACAAGGTGAAAAATAATAACAGTAATGAACAGAAATAAACACCGTCAATGGAAATTGTAGTGTTTCCTTACACCAGTCAGTAGAGCAAAACACCTACTTACACTAAAAGCCAGTAAAATGCTCCCTTAAAATGGTGGTTCAGTAGAGAAATACCCTCCTACATTGGTGGTCCTATTGCGTTGTCACTGTTGAAGTGACCCCTTGCACTGGATGTTAGCAGAAAATCCTGCCCCAAAAATTGTGGTTGGAAGATCATTCTGTCATTGCTCTAAGTGGATTTATACTTTTGCAGTCAAATCATCACCTACTTTTTATTTGTCACATGTCCCCATACACATAGCACATCTTAAAGTGGCCCTGTAGGCAGAAGGTTTTTTACCTTAATGCATTCTTTACAATAAGTTAAAAAAAAACCCCAGCGCCACTTATGCTGACCTGAACCCAATTCTGATCTAGGAATGTACACGAGAGCAGAGGCTCTCTCACTGCGAACCATGCAGTGCTCTCGGCAGTGGGGAGGAGCCAGGAATGCCGGTAGTGGACCACAGAAGAGGAGGATCAGGGCTGCCCTATGCAAGACCATTGCGCAGAGCAGGTAAGTATTATGTGTCTAGCCTATTTATTTAAATACAAAAATTTAGCATTTACAACTGTTATAAAAAATAAAAAAGAATGGTGGCTTAACTTTTTAAAATGCTGTTTTCTGGAACTTAGTTCCCTATCAGTATATATACCACAAAAAAAATGATAACCTCATGCAGTTCAATACAACACATAAAAAATACATGAAAGTTGGGAAAAACACCTCGTAACCATGTGCAAAGCTTGCAGTGGCTGCATACTAGTGCAGGATATATATATATATGTTAGCACACAGGACATGAGATCACAAATTACTGGGGACAATAGCAGTAGTAATATATAATAGATAAATAAATAAGTATGGCTATAAAAGCAAAAAACTGAGAATATTGATAATGGTAATAAAAATTGGATTAAAAAAAGTCCATAACAAGTTTATTTATATAGCTGGGAGGAGATAGCATCTCTGAAGTATAACCAGCGCTGAGGGCAAAGCTTTTCAAGTAGACGAAGTCAATTCTATTGTAGAAGCCAGAGAAAAACAAAAAAGAAAAGCGCCTCTGAGTGCAAGTATTTATTAGGAGCACATAACAAGTAATCCACACTTACATCAAAGTAACGGATGACAAGCCTTGGGGAGGGGAAGCTCCTGGGTCAGTACATGACAGCCATAGCGTGGGTCGGCAATCTAGAAATCGGATCCAATATTAACCATGGTTAATTCTCCAGCCGTTGTGGTTTCTCCCCCGGATTGCAGAGTTTTTTATTCTCCCCGTTCTCCTGTCCTCCTCACACTTGACAAAGGAGCGCGCATGCCCAGTGTGAGCCTCGCGCATGCTCTGAAACACGTTGTGGATCTCCTATACTCTGTTGACATAACAGGCCAGCGAGCGGCCTCTCAGCTACATATCTTTCGGCGAGTTCAGCTGGCTGGTTCCCACTCGAGCAACCGCGGCTGCCTCAATCCAATTTCTGGATTGCCGACCCACGCTATGGCTGTCATGTACTGACCCAGGAGCTTCCCCTCCCCAAGGCTTGTCATCCGTTACTTCGATGTAAGCGTGGATTACTTGTTATGTACTCCTAATAAATACTTGCACTCAGAGGCGCTTTTCTCTTTTGTTTTTCTCTGGCATACTAGTGCAGGGATCAAGGGGTTAAAGCTGGAAGTGAGGAGGCAATACATTATTTCCTCACCACTTGTTAAATTCTCCCTGAAGATACGAAGAAGACATGAAGCGTGAACAAGCCCTAATGGTTAATTTCATTTTAAAGGGATAAAGACCCTGCAGCTTTCCTCATTAAAACACAGGAAGTGCACCAGCTGATTATAATGAACCAGTCACTCCCATTCATAATGAGTATGTGATCATTCTGGTGAAATAAAGCGCTATTGCTTCACAGCAACAAAAGGTAGGAATCTCCTACAATGTTTGCTAAAATCACTGCAACATACATTGATCACCCAGATGGGATTGTTTTTTTCCCAACCAAAGGGGTGTTACTCTTTTAATAAGTAGGAAACATGAGTTGTTCTCTGTCTATAACAAGCAGTATCACTTCCTCTTTAGGACAGAGTTCCCTACATATTTTTATTTTACATGGAAAAGTTACATGTGATGTTACAAAACCAATATAACAACAAAATTAAACTAAAAGTGGAAAGGGATCTACCAAAGCACATGAAGTTCAAACAATGGCAAGATTACAAAATAGAATAATAATTACAAAGTTACATGAGCTAGTACAACCACATCTGTATTCCAGTGGGAATACATAGTATCTAATATTTGACAGCTGCAACTGAGATAAGTTGGATGTTATGAAGGAGGAGCTTGGTTTATGAAAGTGATCCAAGATTCTTTGAAATGAACTGCTATTTTAAACTATTTTTATCAATTATCTGCACTGAAGCAACATATTAACAAATCAATCAAATGCTTCTGACATATAGACAGAGCTGGGTTTCTTCTTACTCCTAGGGGAATCGGAACAGAGTCCAACAGGAAAGGAATATTCATTATTCTGTTTAGCAAAACAAATCTTCAAAACATGGCCACTGACACATGCAGAAATGCAAGTGAACATATTTGAAATCTGAACCATACTGAAGATTGAAATCTGATGGGTCCATTTTATAAAATCTGACAGCTGTAAAATAAATGAAATGTAGGAATATAAGCTGAATGAGTATATTCGGGAAAGTACCAAGGAAGGAAGGACTGCAGTTTTCTTTGTCTTCCTCAGTCATATCCAGCTACCATATCCAAGAGTACTATTGTATTTTATTGGATTTCTTTTTGATCAGGCTTGCATATAATCAGTTCAGGTGTGTAGCCTCCCTGGCGGTTTTCCCGAGTGTGGCTCAGGGTTAAAATTCAGTACCATTAGCGGTAACCCCGAGCCACACTCGGGATCGCATTGCAGGATCCTGGGGCGGCGTTACTTACCTTGTCCCCGGGATCCTGCGATGTCACCCGCAGTGTCCGAGGGCTCCGTCCTCCTCCGAAGCCTCTCCGTGCCAGGCTCCGTTCCCTGCAAACGGCACGACGCACGTGGGGCGGAGCCTGGCGGCAAATTAAAAAAAAAGTAAAAATCATAACACATACAGTACTGTAATCTTACAGATTACAGTACTGTATGAAATGGTTTCACATCCCTTTTGTCCCCAGTGCTTTGGCCCATGCCCTGCATGCAGTTTTATATGATATATACTGTTCTTTCTGCCTGGAAACTGGAGATTGTACATAGCAACCAAAAAGTGTCCCTTTACGTCAAAAGTGGCTTTAGACCAGCTAGAAAACAGCGATAGTAAATTAGAACACTTGCAGAATTGAGCGATAGTGAATTGTGGGGAAATTTATTTTATTGCTATTTTTTTTTTTTTTTAAATTATTTATTTTTATTTATTATATTATAATTTATGTTTTTGTGTTTCAAACTTTATCATACCCGGGATATCTACTAGACTCTGGTTTGGACAGATTTAAGTGTGTTATTGTTAAGATTTACAGACCTTCAATATAAAACGCCAAATTTCCATGCAAAATAATTGTACCGCTTTCAGCACCTAAAATCCGAAATAATCATACCGCCAGGGAGGTTAAAGAGCTGATTCTTTACCAATTTCACCAGCAAGCCAGCTGCATCACTCCAACCTGCCCCTAATACAACAGTCATGCTGACAGCACTGATTATGAGTCAGAGCTATATGTGATATCCCTTGGCTAAATTGGCAGATAAGTTGGCGATTAGAAGATATTTGTCATCCAGAATGTGGGTTGGAGCAGTTGTGGGCTTCAGGGAAGCCCGGTTAGTCTTTGCTAATTGTAAACTTATTGTAAAATTAATTAAGCTAATTGTTAAATTAGATTTAAAAAAATAAGCTTATTGTAAAATCCCTCTGTTGGGCCTGGAGTTCAGGCTGCAGAAGAGATTCTGCAGCCTGGCCACCCCGGTCCAAAATTCACTGCCAGAATACCTGGCTCTTTTTTAGAAGGACTGTGAAGCTTTACGGGAAGAGGCTGTGCTCTGATTCTAACATTTCTGTGGATGGTGAACTGACAGATCCGGCCATCAGACTGTAACATGTTTAGGCTGAGCAGAAGCCTACTATATGGACTCTGGTGTATTTTCTGACATAGCAAGACTTTGTTTCTTTGTTTTTACTGCTGTGGTTAAGTGTTCAGCTAAGTCCATAGATGAAAACAGATGTGGGACCAGCAATCCTTCAAAAAGACCGTGTTGTATGGTGCCTTCCTGCCATGGAGCTCCTAACTGAGCGTGTACCCTGTCACAATGGATGTAATGTTTAGTCCTTTTCAGCTACATATAAATATGTGTATTTCCATCTTTGAGTTAGACAGAGAACTCAATGCCAATAGAACCAACACCCCACCTGAAATGTCAGCCAGAGGTGAAAGCATGTAAATAGTATGCATCCTCCCTATTAAATCGATTCATGGTAAAACCAAAGAGTAAAGATATAGAAATGTCTCTGCTTTATTTTTGAAAAATAAAAATGCTAACCTTCCCAAAAAGTGATATATGTATACTATATATTATTTTTAATTGAGTTTATCTTAAAGCGGAGCTCCAGGCTCCTTCAGAAAAAAATAAAAGGCAGCAGCTACAAATACTGTAGCTGCTGACTTTTATTATTAGGGTACGTACCTGTCCAGGAATTCAGCAGTGTCCTCATCCAAGCCAATTTTTCAATCAGCTCTTGGGTGCTGCCACCGTCATCCCAGCTAAGGGAAACTGTCAGTGAAGCAATGCGGCTTCACAGCTGGTTCCACGTGAGTGAAGCGCGCTGCATTTTGTGAACGGCCAAGTTGTGAGGAAAGGAGGAACTTTGCCGAACTGAGCTGGAAGTGGGAGCGGGTACCCGTTACCCTCGAAAGGTGCCAAATGTGGTAGCGGCTCCCCTTTTGGGTGGAGCTCCACTTTAACCATATTATTTACCATTATGTTACTCAGCATCAGTCCAAGCCTATAAGGTACATAATACTACTGTAAATAGTTTGGCTCTTGACAGAAATGAACTCTAAATCATATTAAGAAACTTGGCCATAATGTCCATCATGTCTGGACCACTGATCTTTTTTTGTGGTAAATTATTATTTTATTTTATCTTACATATAAAATGAAAAGTGGTTGGTTTCTTTAAGGGGAGTGTATGGCCTTTTTTTTTTTTTTTACATATTTTCTGTTCTGTATTATGTTCAGGAGTAAAAAAAATCATGTCTGAAAATAGTCACATATCTGTTTAGGAACCTATAAAATATAGCCTATAAATACCTCTTCTAGCCAGTAACAGTGTTTATCTGGTACTACTATGCTGCAAATACAGATCAGAATATCCAGATCTTGGATCACACACACGAGACAGCTGAATAACTTGGCCATGCACATTGTCCAAAATAGAATGTTAATAGTAAAGTTTTGACTTAATTTCAAATGACATTCATCAAGACATCAAATGCCCTGAGAATTTTTAGTACAAATTCAAACAAATTTCATACAAATGTTCAATCAAAAATGTACTAGTATATAAACAAAATGGTGCCCCTTGTGTTCAATGCTGTTAGCACTAATAAATAAACTGCTGCCATCAATTTTTTTGTGTGTTCCAAAAAAAAATATGCATAATCCGTGTGTTGAGGCGCTAACTTAAAATCAGAATGTGAATAATTCCAATAACCATAATCACTATGCAAAATAATTATATAGACAAATCCATGTAACCAAATCAATAACAAATAAAAAATAGTCCTGAAATGGCACATATATAAACAGGAGGAGATCTTCTATTTAACTTTTTTCCATCATCACGTGTGCATTAGTGATGCATACTCTTCTTGCTTTACAGTGCTCCACTTTATAGATGTTTTCCACCACCTAATATAAAGGGGGCCACTCACCAGATATATTTGGGCCATCAGGACCCTCACCACTTATGTGGTTAATCCTAAGGTTGGTGTATACTTGACATCCACCTCCTTTGCTCTTTTATCTAATATCACCAGCAGGGAAGTCCCAGAATGAAAAAAACAATGGCCTGATAATCGTGCAATACGTTTATTTATAAAATTCCTAGTTAAAAGCCATATGCCAATGCACTCACATTTCCATGTGCCATGAATGCTTGGAAAGTTACAATCCACGCCACTCCTCTCTGTGAGCCAGCGTGCGCTCCACCTGAATCGGACTTGACGTCAGCAAGACCCGGAAGTTCCGTCATTACTAAGACCTCAATGCATTTCACCAGAAATCATCATCAGGAAGTCATCAGGGGAAGCACGAACCCCACTCATCCTCTCCAACCAGAAATTGCGCTATCTAGATATTCAGTCTGCAGCAAAATTCACTAAATGCAGACCAAGTATTGGGCTTTTTGATTAAATAGCCCGTAATACACTAAAGAATGGAAGCACCTGCTATTAAATGTATTTTTATTTAGGGTATTATTTGTGAATACATTATTTTATACAAATGCTAAAAATAATGTTAAAATAGTTTATAAACTGTCAAAAAGGAAAAAATTTATTTGACCAAAATTTCCCTTTAATGTTCAAATTAAATAAAAATAACAGTTGGAACTAGAAATATCAACTTAATATTCAACAGAGTTCAGAACATGTCATGTTATTTTGGGGCATATGAACTTTTGACTTCCCTATCCAATCTTATAACAAGCCTTTCTCATGATACAAGCAAATGTTGTTTGTCTTTTCACTTGAATGTAATCACCATGTCAATCAAAAGAATGATTATGAAAGCAATATTATTATTATTATGGTTACAGATTTGAATTAGAATTTGTTTCCCCCGAATTTCACACAGGAATTTGCGTTGGCATACAACAGCTGCTCCCTTCAAAATGGCACAGGCTTGCTCAATGTCCACGCTTCAATTAGGTCACAGCACGGGAGCTGATGATATTTAACAACGTCCACCATTAAACCATGACCTTCATATCCGCATAACTGAATGGAAAGTTGCATCTGTATGCATCAGAACATTTTTAAGCTTGCTTAACCTAAACAACTATTACATTTGTTTCAGAACCTAGTGGGAGAGCACGTTTATAATTTTACCCCTCCAGATGGACTGAGGAGATTAACAAAGCATTTGCCCTACCCAGAAAAATAAATCATTTGGCAGGAATTTGTTTTAAATAGTTTTCTCACACTTCCAGCTGGAGTTTCAGCTTGATGTGTTTATTCCATTTAGCATTTGGAAAAAAAACATAAGTTAGTAATTATTAAACTGTGTAGTTCTACCCATTGAAATCAATATCGATATGAGTTTCCAGCCATTTATGATGCTGTAGATTTACACTCCTAAAGTGGATGTTCACCCCAACTGAATGACACTAAAGCCTCGTACACACGATCGGATTTTCTGACGGGAATAGTGTGATGACAGGCTGTTGGCGGAAAATCCGACCGTTTGCATGCTCCATCGGACAATTGTTGTCGGATTTTCCGCCGACAAATGTTGGATAGCAGGTTTTAAAATTTTTCCAGCAGACAAATGTCTGTTGTCTGATTTTCTGATTGTGTGTACACAGGTCCATCAGACAAAAGTCCAAAGTACAAACACGCATGCTCAGAAGCAAGGAGGAGCCAGAAGCAGTTGGTCTTGTAAACTTGCGTTTGTAATGGAGAATTAACATTCATGACGTGGCAAATCACTTTAATGTGTTTTTGCCACATTTTCCATTGCTTTCAATAGGGAGGTGCATTTTTGGTGCAGCTTTTTAGGGTTGAAAATATTTTTAATAAGAACAGTCAGTATACATAAGTAGGACATTTAAATGGTAGAATGGAAAAACTGGTCAGTCTAGTGGCTATCGCCTGCATTGGAGCTCGTGTCAACAAACATAAATGCCCCGTACACACGGTCGGATTTTCCGATGGAAAATGTCCGATCGGAGCGTGTTGTCGGAAATTCCGACCGTGTGTGGGCTCCATCGGACATTTTCCATCGGATTTTCCAACACACAAAGTTGGACAGCAGGAGATAAAATTTTCCGACAACAAAATCCGTTGTCGGAAATTCCGATCGTGTGTACACAAATCCGACGGACAAAGTGCCACGCATGCTCAGAATAAATAAAGAGATGAAAGCTATTGGCTACTGACCCGTTTATAGTCCCGACGTACGTGTTTTACGTCACCGCGTTCAGAACGATCGGATTTTCCGACAACTTTGTGTGACCGTGTGTATGCAAGACAAGTTTGAGCCAACATCCGTAGGAAAAAATCCGAGGATTTTGTTGTCGGAATGTCCGATCAATGTCCGACCGTGTGTACGGGGCATAAGACATCAGGGACCATGGTAAATGTCGCAACAAATCAATAACAAAGGGGAGATAAATTGTTCTATACAATGTTTGAAAGGAAGAGAGAAGAAAAAGGGGAGCAGAAAAAATTAAATAAAAGAGGGAGAGAACAAAGAAGAAATGGGAAATGGGGGAAGGGAGTATAGAGGGAAAGAAGACAGAAAAAAGGTGAAGGTCTGCTGGGAAAGCATACGTGGGAAGAAACACCAGTTATGAACTGTCTCTAGGAACTCTGAATCAAGGCTAAGGTGGGGGTGGCCTTGTAGGATTTGAGAGCATGCTAGCAAGAGTATCGGAGGAGGAGAAACGGAGCCAAAAAAAACATAAAACCTTATATTTATCAAAGGTATCATTATCAAGTGCCAGCATTTCCTCCATGGTGCAGCTTTTTAACGGACCAGACATGCACCAAAAATACGGCAAGCAGGCTCTTTCACATGGCAAAGGAAGTGCAATGCCCCAGTGCAGGGTTGCCAACCGCCAGTAAATTTACTGACAGTTTGTAAAAATCTGATCATTTCATGCTGTGTTAAATTTTTACGTGTAAATCAAGCAAATTACTTTGTTCTAGGTATTGTCATTGTTTCCATATCATGTTTATACTGTTCAAATATTCAGTTAGTTTTCAATAGGAGTTCTGTAATTTCTCAGGTTGCCAGTAAAAATGTGCTCCACCAGTAAATTTTCCATGTTTTGTCAGTAAACAATGCTGCGGGAGGTTGGAAACCCTGCCCCAGTGTGAACACATACATAGAATTTTAGGTGAAGCATTTTTCTTAAGCTTTTTTGGTGCTTTTTTTAAAGCAAAAGCGCTTCAGAAACTCCTCAGTGTGAAAGCAGCCTTAAGCCCAGTACACATGGGCCGAGTGTTGGGCGACATCGGGCAGTTCAATAAAAACCATCCAACATTTGGCCCCTGTATGGCAGCTGGTCTGACAGAAGCCAGGCGTTTGGCCGACCTCTGTCGGATGAGCATGCTGGAAAACCAGCAGCTGACTGGCTCCCGATCAGCGCTCTCAGCCATTGGAGTGTTTTGGTGGGGGGCATCCCCTTGTCAGAACACAATAGCTCAGCAGGGGTAATCACTGTACTAACATTGGATTGTTAGTACAGTGACTCCGACCTGAGCTGTCAGGTTTTTTTTTCGTTCAACCCAGCATGTGTACCAGGCTTTATTCTGCTAAACATAGGAGCACAATTGGGAGGTGGAGACAGAAGGATTTATCCAATGACAGGAAATGTCTGGACAAGGCACTTGATACTGTCTATACCTAGCATTGGGTGCAACAAGGAATTGTTCTCTCCAGCAATAGAGACCAATCTGAGCATGTGCAGCAGTACTACCCTCACTGAGTCTTATCTGGCCTTGTCCAGAGAGACCCTGCAGGAGGGGAGGATCTGTCCATACAGGATCAAAGAGCCTTTTTACATAATACAGAGGATTAACCCCTTAAGTTCCACAGTGAGTATAACAAGTATGCTATTCTGCACATACAGATTTTACTGTTGTGGGATTAGTAACACTTTAAATTGGTTCTAAAGCCTCAAGGCATTAAGGTAAAAAACCTGTGCTGCAGGAGACCCCCAGCCCCCCCTCCTTATTCTTACCTGAGCCCGATCAAATCCAACAACGTGCACAAGAGCAATGGCTCTCACCGCTGTATCCCTCCTCATTAGGTAGCTTCAAATCAAAGGGCGTGACGGGGGAGCGGGGGGTGGGGCCCAAGTCACCCGGTCTGTGTCAATTGACGCAGACTGAGTGGCTTGGGAGCGAGCACACATGGGTGCTCCTAGGGAAAGTGGCTTTCCTTGGGGGCACTCGCCAAAGAGGAGAGGTCTGGGGTGCCGGCGGGGGGTCCCCCAGTAAAGGACCTCCCGCTGTGAATGGATGTGAGCTTGGCTGCATGGTAGCACAGTAAGCTCTGCAGAACAAGCAGGGGAGCGTTGGAATTCCCAAGCTGGAATCGGAACCACACTGGAACGCAAGCCAGTGATGGGACCGGAACAGGAAGGACGTTGGGTGTGGTGATATCATGGGATAGGTGGTAAACTCTATTTTTTAAGTTACACCTACAGGTAAGCTTACAATCAGCCTTACCTGTAGGTACAATGAATGTTTTCTAAACATGCACCATTTAGGAGATATTCGCATTGGCAATAGCATACGCAGTGACACACAGCATTCAGGGCATACAGTATGCTGCAGAATGCAGAGCGCCATGCCATGGCCGGGGCTCCCACACGCATGTCATCGCGGCCCAGGCCATTCCAAGAGTTGGAGTCCGCTAACCCAGAAGGAAGACCGGGTGAACGTGGAAGTCCCGGGGAGCCGTGACAGCACAGCACTGGAGGGCTCCATGTGCAATTAAATCTGTCATAGTGTTTTGGTATGCAGTGCATATTAGTACATTATAACTTAAACCAGCAGGAGGACCCAATTTTTTTTATTCTTGTGACAGTTTACTACCACTTTAATGAAAAGGGCCCCTGTGAGAAAAATGGGGAGGGAAAGAAACATAAGGTATGTAAAGAATAAAAAGCTTACTGAAGCATCTGTTTGTGAACTGATATTACTAAACATTTCTAAAGGTGAAATTTTTATGATAATGGTGAAGTTCCTCGTGAAGGTGAACCTGTCAGGGCAGTAGTCATCTGTTAAAGTGTTACTAAACCCACAACAGTAAAATCAGTCTATATATGCAGTAAACCATGCTTGTTTTACTCACCATGGAAGCTAAGGGGTTAATCCTCTGCATTGTGTGCTGTTTCATCCTTTCTCCTCTGATACCCCCCTTCTTCCACAGTCCCCAATCTATCTGCTGATAGTACAGAGTCTTGGGGCAAGCTGCAGATGCTCAGTTTGGAATGTATTGCTAGATAGTTTTTTATTTCTTAAGAGAGTGCTTGTAATTAGCACAGGGCCAATCAGCACTGTCCAGACAGAGGGTCAGGGGTCCTGCAACCTCATAGGACAATCATGGGAGAATGAAAACTCCTCCTACAAGCTTTAACCAGACACTGATAGAGGTCACGAGACTGCTATATACTGCTGATGAGAGAAGGTATTTAGCAGTTTATATTTACTAAAGTAATTCCATTTCCTTGTTCAGTGTACTGTGGAAGACCAGATATTGTGAATGCAGGGTCCTGGGTTTAGTAACACTTTAATGTTCCCATTTAGATCTGGCAGCTGCCACAGCGGTACACAGAAGTCTATAAAGCCTTCAGCACCCAAAGGGAGCCTTGAATGTGCATCTATAAACATGATAATCTCTCACATGACTCCATATGTTTTGAATTAATGCACTGCATGATTCCCTGAACATGAATTGTGAAAGTGTTTAGGTAGTAAAAAAAAAATGAAATATAAATATAAGACATATGAAAGAAATATTTAAAACCGTAAATATGTAAAAGGTACGATGGTACACACTACAAAGGCTGCTACAAACCTTTTTAATTATCAAATAGTTCTTTTTATTTTTTTATATCTTATTTTTAATTTTGTGTTTGCAGTCCTTTTCATATTTGTATACAGAATAAGGGTTACAGAGGCACTGAAGTAGCATGTGAGCCGAGTAGGCGGTTTCTGGCTTATAAATTTCCCTCAACCCCACAAAAGAGTGAGCGTGGAGATACACTTTTGTCAGTGTATATAAATTGGGTTGATTTACAAAAGAATTGGAATTGTTCACTGTTAAATAAATGTCCACTAAACTTAGAATATAGGATGAATCTGTGTTTACTTCAATCAACCAATCAAGTGCCAGCAGGAACCCTGTTATTTCGACTCCACTTGCGCTAAATTAGGTCTTCAAAAGCGAGACTTACTTACTATTATTCACTTTGCAAAGCGAATGTATACTTTTCAAACTGAACATTCAATTTGCTAAGTGAAGATCTCCACTCCTTTTGTATACCAATCCCAATTTTGATATACCTTCTTTAATCCACTTAGAATTTAAAAGGAGAAGCACAGCCAAAGCTCATTTGGCTGTACTTCTTCTGTGGATCACAGGAGTGCAGTTCGTTCTGCACTCCTGTGACCCATTTTCAGCTGACAGCGGGCTGAAGCCCGCTGTGGCTGACATCACAGAGCTGGCTGGGGAATGATTATGACCATATGGCCAGGATCCACCCAGAAGCCTGGACCTGGACAAGGGCGAGTTCAGAGGGTGGTGATAAATGAGGAGTACTCGGAATGGTCAGAGGTGGGTAGTGGGTTCCCCCAGGGTTCTGTGCTGGGACCAATCCTATCAATTTTTGTTCATAAACAACCTGGAGGATGGGGTAAACAGTTCAATCCCTGTATTTGTGGATGATACTAAGCTAAGCAGAGCAAAAACTTCTCAGCAGGATGCGGAAACCTTGCAAAAAAGTTCTGAACAAGTTAATGGGGTGGGCAACTACATGGAAAATGAGGTTTAATGTAGAAAACTGTAAAATAATGCATTTGGGTGGAAAAAATATGAATGCAATCTATGTACTAGGGGGAGAACCCCTGGGGGGAATCTAGGATGGAAAAGGACCTGGGGGTCCTAGTAGATGATAGGCTCAGCAATGGCATGCAATGTCAAGCTGCTGCTAACAAACAGAATATTGGCATGCGTTAAAAAGGGGATCAACTCCAGAGAAAAAAAAGATAATTTTCCCACTCTACAAGACTCTGGTCCGGCCGCACCTAGAGTATGCTGTCCAGTTCTGGGCACCAGTCCTCAGGAAGGATGTACTGGAAATGGAGCGAGTACAGAGAAGGGCAACAAAGCTAGTAAAGGGTCTGGAGGATGTTAGTTATGAGGAAAAGTTGCGAACACTGACCTCATTCTCTCTGGAGAAGAGACGCTTGAGAGGGGATATGATTTAAATTTACAAATACCATACTGGTGACCCCATAATAGGGATAAAACTTTTTCGCGGAAGGGAGTTTAACCACTTGACATCCGCGCTATGGCCGAATGACGGCCACAGCGCTGACCTGAATTTCCGGGAGGCCGTCATATGACGGCCTCCCCTGTGCACGCGCTGTGATCACCAAGTCACTGAGCCTCAGGTGATCACCAATCCGAGTAAGGGGCCGGTCCCAGACCCTTACCATGTGATCAGCTGTCAGCCAATGACAGCTGATCACATGATGTAAACAAAAGATCGGTAATCTTTTTTTTTTTCTACTCACGCTGATAGCGTGGGGGGGTACACAGATACAAAGGGAATATAGCACAATATTGTGATGTCATTACACACACAATATAACCCAAATAATATTTAATTAAAGTGGATATTTATAATAATTAAATGAATTATAAAGATTAATTGAGATTTTGTGGAAGAATTTTTACAGTTTTTCACAATTTTTTAGATTCTCCTTTTTTCTCTTATTTCTCTTTATATGAATTGAGTTTTTTCATTTTTGAAAATTACTTTTTATTATTATTTATTTTTTTACTATTTTTCTAGATTCAATTTTTTAATATTTTTCACAATAGTCGTTCAGATTTAACCAATGCATTGGCAAATGACTGGAGGGCTCAATGATAGTCGGGAGACCGGCTTCTTACTGGGACTCCATTATATTAATTGCCCCCGGAGTATGAATAAGAGATTTCTAATAACAATGGGTTAACCTGGCTGCCTATGGGCATCTATCTGCAGCAGGCACCCATACAAATACTGTGTCAGTCAGGGTGGATTTATTTTTTATAACTTAAGAGTGACACCGGATACGAAAGTATAGTTAAGCTTTGTTAGTTTTAGAGCGAATACTTATCACCTGATTGATCACCTTTTTCTCCTGTTCATACCTAATGAGATGTGGGTGATAATGAATGAAATATTTTCTTTTTGACATTTAGTTTTTTAATATCAGCAGTCAGAGGGGACATTAGTAAGTCCCAACGCATAATAATTTCACTATTATACCATCGATGGGCGTTTGCCCTCTTCCCAGATGGTGGTTTCTATGTGGGGACACCAGGAGCTCAGAACTGGGCGGTTCCCTTTTCTTGTGCTATGTTTATATGGCGGTGAGTCAGCACATGCCCCTGGAAGACGTCATCTTTGATGAAACGGCGTAGGGAGGAGCGGCGTGCTGACATCACCACATACCGCGCTGAAACCGGAAGCTACGGGCAGCTATTGAGAGCCGGACGGCTCGTGTCTTTTGAATGCTTTTATATATGGCATAATTGTAAGTGCAATATTTTAGCTTTTATTAAACACATTTTTTAAATTAATTACGCTATGGATACCTTCATATTCTTTCATGGGGAATGAGCGTGTATCTACTACAACAGAGGATACCCCACATAGAGTGTCTGGTGACATCTAGCCATTCAAGTTTTAAAGACCCATGGCTGGGGATAAGAGCCACAGGCACTCAAGATCTCCTTAAAGTGGAGTTCCACCCACTTTTACAACTCTTCAGCATCTCTCACTAAACTGTGCACTGTAAACAAATTGGATATTTTTTTTTTTTTTTTTCTCAGCACCTACTGTATATCTGCTGTATTCATTTTTCACTTCCTCCACCCTGGCCGCGGCCCATCACATCATTTCCTGTTTGCAATGCCTTCTGGGAAGGGGCAGCAACTTCCTCTGAAACTGTCGTTGCTATGGAAACCTGACCTGAAACCTATTACACTGCTTGTGCTGCACTGAGCATGTGCGAGATCTGCAAGGATGAGATCCAGGAAGAAATACAGTCTGGCTTCAGATGCCCACACTTAAGATGGCCACGGCCTGCTGTAAGTTTATAAAATAACAAACTACTTCTATAAACTAACAAAACAGACCTTAGTTTACAGACTAACTTTACTAGAATACATTAAGCTTGTGTATTATAGGGGTATTTTTAATTAAAAAGTAAAATTTCGGCTGGAACACCACTTTAAACAAGAGATCTAAAAAGCTGGTAAGAGATCACTGGTCTGAACTTTCCCATCGCACTTTATCACATCTCCCATGGTGTTGTGGACTTATGTCACTAACGTTTGGAAGGCTAAGATATCATCACTGGGCAAATCACTAAAAACTGCACATTCAGTGGGATTTCTATCTAACAGCCCATTGGACGGGACTCTATCATATATATAATATATTTTGTATTTATTATATTCACTTTTATGTTTATTTATCACATTTCACTTGTGATTATTCATCTATTAGTTTGACTTAATGAGTTGTCCCTATCTATTTTATTAGATAAATATTTTTTAGGTCACATTTTTTAATATATAGCGCAGCTTTTTTTCTTATATCATTTCTAAGTCAGAGAATTGCCTTAATGTTGGGTTCTCACAGGAGCGCAGTCCTCGCCTGGTCCCGGGCATTGATGAGAGCATTCACGGCGAAATGTACTCCCACGTGCAGGACGAGTGGCCCTGTCCACAACTCAGTAAATTATCTGCACTTGATTAGCAATATAGCCTATAAAATTCATATGTGTTCACTTTTAGACCTTGTTAACACAGGCTTCGGCTTGTATAAGAGTAGTGTGAACAGCAAGCATTTACAAAGCATTTGCAGAGATTTCAGCAAGCTTTGTAGAAGCCTTTAGGCCTCGTTCACACTTGTGCTTGGGGGGGGGTGCTTAAAATGTGTGGCTGGGCCATGTTTTTACTGCCCCACCCCAAACTGCTCCCCCTTATACTGCAAGGCAGCAGAGGGAGGAGTAGATTTGCCTTGCAGTGCAGTGTGGCAAAAATGATCTTTGCTGTCACGTTTAGAGGGCAGAAACCGATTCAACTGAATGGGGGTGACTCAAAGCTGCCCTGCAAATGTGTGCAATGCACGCGGTTGCAGCATGCTAGTGCAGGGCTTCAAATAGGGGGTGAGGAGGCTCATTACATGCTATATAACAGAGTGTGCATACTCACAAAGCTACTATAGCATTTCCTTTGTGTAGAGTGAAATATGCCTGGCTGATCCTGCCTTCAGGATCAGGCAGAAAGAACAGTATACAGTTGTGCTCATAAGTTTACATACCTTGGCAGAATTTATGATTTCTTGGCCATTTTTTCAGAGAATATGAATGATAACACAAAAACTTTTCTTACACTCATGGTTAGCATTTGGCTGAAGCCATTTATTATAAATCAACTGTGTTTACTCTTTTTAAATCATAATGGCAACATAAACTACCCAAATGACTCTGATCAAAAGTTTACATACCCCAGTTCTTAATACCGTGTATTGCCCCCTTTAACATCAATGACAACTTGAACTCTTTTGTGGTATTTGTGGATGAGGCTCTTTATCTTCTCAGATGGTAAAGCTGCCCATTCCCCTTGGCAAAAAGTCTCCAGTTCCTGTAAATTATTGGGCTGTCTTGCATGAACTGCACGTTTGAGATCTCCCCAGAGTGGCTCAATAATATTGAGGTCAGGAGACTGAGATGGCCACTCCTAGACCTTCTGCTTTAGCCAATGACAGGTCGATTGGCCTTGTGTTTTGGATCATTGTCATGTTGGAATGTCCAAGTACGTCCCATTCGCAGCTTCCTGGCTGATGAATGCAAATGTTCCTCCAGTATTTTTTGATAACATACTGCATTCATCTTGCCATTAATTTTGACCACATTTCCTGTGCCTTTGTAGCTCACACATCCCCAAAACATCAGCGATCCACTTCCGTGTTTGACAGAAGGAAAGGTGTACCTTTCATCATAGGCATTGTTGACTCCTCTCCAAATGTAGTGTTTATGGTTGTGGCCAAAAAGCTAAATTCTGGTCTCATCACTCCAAATGACTTTGTGCCAGAAGATTTGAGGCTTGTCTCTGTGCTGTTTGGCGTATTGTAAGTGGGATACTTTGTGTCATTTGCGTAGTAATGGCTTTCTTCTGGCGACTCGACCATGCAGCCCATGTTTCTTCAAGTGCCTCCTTATTGTGCATCTTGAAACAGCCACACCACATGTTTTTAGAGAGTCCTGTATTTCACCTGAAGTTATTTGTGGGTTTTTCTTTGCATCCCGAACAATTTTCCTGGCAGTTGTGGCTGAAATTTTTAGTTGGTCTACCTGACCGTGGTTTGGTTTCAACAGAACCCTTCATTTTCCACTTCTTGATTAGAGTTTAAACACTGCTGATTGGCATTCTCATTCCTTGGGTATCTTTTTATATCCCTTTCCTGTTTTATACAGTTCAACTACCTTTTCCCGCAGATCCTTTGACAATTCTTTTGCTTTTCCCATGACTCAGAATCCAGAAATGTCAGTGCAGCACTGGATGAAAGATGCAAGGGTCTATCAGGAGTCCAGAAACTCATTGACCTTTTATACACACAAACTAATTACAAGCAAACAGATCACAGGTGAGGATGGTTATCTTTAATAGTAATTCAAATCCCTTTGTGTCAACTTGTGTGCATGTTATCAGGCCAAAATCACCATGGTATGTAAACTTTTGATCAGGGTCATTTGCGAACAGCAAACAATTTGGGGTGTTCGAGGCAAATTCGAAAGCCACGGAACACCCTTTAAAAGTCTATGGGAGAAATCAAAAGTGCTAATTTTAAAGGCTTATATGCATGGTATTGTCCTAAAAAGTGTTTGGGGACCTGGGTCCTGCCCCAGGGGACATGGATCAATGCAAAAAAATTTTTCAAAAACGGCCGTTTTTTCGGGAGCAGTGATTTTAATAATGCTTAAAGTGAAACAATAAAAGTGTAATATCCCTTTAAATTTTGTACCTGGGGGGTGTCTATAGTATGCCTGTAAAGGGGCGCATGTTTCCCGTGTTTAGAACAGTCTGACAGCAAAACACTTTTTATGACAATAACTTGCATATAAGCCTTTAAAATTAGCACTTTTGATTATTAATGTTCGTGTCCCATAGACTTTAATGGTGTTCATGTGTTCAAACAAATCATAAATTCGGCCAGGGTATATAAACTTATGAGCACAACTGTATACTGTTCTTTCTGCCTGGAAACTTGAGATTGTCCATGGCAACCAAAAAGTGTCCCTTTACGTCAAAAGTGGTTTTAGACCAGAAAACAGCAATAGTAAATTAGAATCACTTGCAGAATTGAGCGATAGTGATTCGTGGGGAAATTCACTATAACAAATAACACTATAAGTAACGACAGCGACAATTCTGCAACTGAGCAAATTTCAGGGTTTTTGATTTAAATACATTTTTCAATAATTTTATTATTATTTGTTATAATTATGTATAGTTATTTATTATATTATAATTTATGATTTAGTGTTTTAAACGTTATCATACCCGGGATGCCTACTAGACTCTTGTTTGGACAGATATAAGTGAGTTATTCCTAAGAATTACAGGCCTACAATATAAAATGCCAAATGTGCATGCGAAACAATGTACCACTTTGAGACGCACAAATCTGACATAATCATACTGCCAGGGAGGTTAAGATAAAAAAACCTTCTGCCTTTACAACCATGATTAAGGCTTCGTTTAGAGTTGGAGTTGGGGGGCATTTTTACTTATTGCCAACTGCCCCCTCAAAACTGCACTAGGCAGCGGACAATGATGTTTACATGCTGTGGATTCGATGCTTTGTTTTGTGCCCACGGTAAAGTTGTCCCAACATATAGAGTTCGGCAGGCAGCAAGTCCATTGAATGCTAGCCATTCAAGTAAATGGGGAAGCCCTGCAATCGCCTAGCAACCGCATGCACTGCATGCGGTTGCAATACATGGCAAACAGATATTGAAGAGGCATCGCATTGCTTCCTTTTCGCCTGTCAGTAGCCTCTGGAGCATAATTTGAAAGCGGATTGGGCTTCAGAGGCAAGGGAAATTTAGACGCATATCTAAATCTACCCTTAGAGATACAAAGTAACATTACTAATACTTTGTTTTACTTTGTTTCGTTCATCTGCAACTAAAAAGGGTTTAAAATGCCAATATATGTAATGACAAACCTCCTGGACATAGTTTATGCTGACAGTATGGCCATCTGCTAATTTTGCAGAAGCCACAGATAGTTTAACTCATCAATATCAATCAAAATAAGTCAAGACACAGCGGGGCACATTACAGTAGTGGAGTGGTTTTCTTCACATGCAGAGCAGGTCTGAGAAGCTTCTATAAGTATTGTCCTGGTGTGCTGCTTTCCACCAGTCACAAACAAGCACCAGGGATGGGCAGGGAAAGGACCGGCAGGGAACAGTGGAGACACTTGATGTTGCTTTCCTGCTCTGCATGCGGGACAGGAGCATTTCCTAGCATCAGCTAGTTGGGGACACAATCTACCCATTACCTGCCTGCAAACAACAGGTAGATCGCAGCGGAACCCCTAGAGATTTCTTGCAGAACCCCCTGTTGAGAAATCCTGGATACTGTATACTGTTTTCTTTCAGGCTTGAAGTTAAATATTGCAAGTTATATATTATTTATTATAAGTAAGTATAGAATGTTGCATGCCATTGTTTATTGTATACACACACATTCACACATTATGTTGCATTTTTGTATTTACTTTGAAATGTTGCCCTGTGCAAGGATTATGTTTCAAACTCCTACTTTACAGTTTTGCTTTATGAAAAAAAAAAAAAAAAATAAACATCAGAGAGGAAAAGATTCTTTCATATCTGTTTGTTTGCATATATACAGAGTAATCTTCTACATATGTGCCATCAATGTACTCCAAGGATCAAAGATATAATCTTTTTACATGAATATATTAAGATGGTGGATAGATATGTTTATGCTATACATGTGTGTACTACTCTAAATGCAGGATTTTGCTGATAGAAAATGTTTTGTTGATTTACATAGTGTAATAGTCAGCATAGGCAACAGCACATAAAATGTAAGGGTGCTGGACATTGGGTTTTATACAGTAAATGCTCTACTACTGCGAGTTAAATGGGCAAAACTATTATATATATTATATATTTAGCAATTTCAGTAGCTAAAACTGCCATATTGCTTATTATTTTCAGGGTTATTTGCCTTATACAGTTTCCAAAATATATAGTATTATAATTATATGTTTTAAAGTGTATCTAAACCCAAGAACAAACATTTAGGGACCATTCACACCTTGGTGGTGTGATGTGTTGCACTAATGACGACATGTTCATGAAAATTGTGTTAAGGCAGCCTATTCAAATGCGTGGAATGGTAGCATGTGTCCAAGAAAATTGACATTTACATACCTTACAACTTCCAAACTTGAGAATGAGGGACACTTACAGCGTGCAAAGCGAAAATGGATGTGGCCAAATGTTACCGTGGGAAGAGCTTAAGGGGTATGGTTAAAAAAAACAGGCTTTGGGTATGCGCCAGGGAGTTGCTTTGGGAGGGTAGAGGACTTGTGCTAGAAAGTGGAGTGGAGTGGGGGACAGATATATACTGGGGGGGTGCTTTGGGAGGGGAGAGGACTTGTGTTAGAAGGCGGGGTGGGGGGTCAGATATGTGCTGGTGAGGCCTTTGGGGGGTGGAGAGGACGTGTGCTAGAATGTGGGGTGGAGGGGGGGTCAGACATGTATTGGTGGGGTGCTTTAGGATGGGAGAGGACTTGGGCAAGAAGGTGGGGCAGAGGAGGGGATCGGATAAGTGCTGGGGGGCACTTTGGGAGGGGAGTGGACTTATCCTTCCTTGAGCACCACCCTCAAAACCATCCACTGCTCACCTCTGAACCCCTCTACCACAGCTCAACTCTACACCCCCAACCAACAGCTCATTTCTGTGCACCCCCCCCCCCACCACCACCACCACATCTCTGCACTTTCTGCTTTCCTCTGCTCCCCACATCTACAGACCTTTTCTATATCCCTTGTCCATAGCTTGTCTATGGCTCTTGACATCTGATGTAAGGGGAGTGGGGTGCTCTGGACATCTAGTCTTACAGATATAACTGGCCCTTTGAGGGCAACCATAATGCTGATGCAGCCCACAATGAAATTGAGTTTGACTCCCCTGCATTATCCTAAACAATGCAAACTGTAAACAGTAATATCAGTACTAGTTTCTTATCAGTCTAATGAACAGCTAACATAAACAGTAAGCTAATCAACAGCTAGCAACTAACAGCTATCAGTGATCTGATCAAACAGTAATCTAACGAACATAAACATATAAACATCCCACAATAGTTTGGTAATAAGGTGAAGTGGACACAATACTAGCAGACAGACAGAAACAATAGGTAACTTAATCAACAATGGGGATTCAGACCTAGGAGGCACACAATGGGGAAATAATATCATGAGAGAAGACACCGTAATAAACAGATTATAGCAGGAGACCCCAGCATCAGGTTGTTTTGAGCTGATATTACCATCTATTCTGAGTCTCTGAGTCTAGGATGGAGGGCTTGGGCACAGAGGCCCCAAATCTGTATCCAGGTCCTAGGAAGCAAAACCCCCCAAAGGTCCCCTAGGGACTCACCTCCCAAAGAATAGAGCCCCCTCTAAAGCCAGGACCCATAGCCAGGAGGCAAGAGGATACCCTGCAGTTTCCTCCAAAAGCCCTATCCCGGTGGGGTCTGTCACAGAAGCTATGCATTTAACATTTTTTACAATGCCTCACACCACTATGCATGACAGTGTGTTACCGTGTCCGATCGGGAACTGCAATGCGTGTGTGTTGGAGCTGTGTTGCCTTAGTGCATCGGGGTGTTATTGAAAAATGAATGACATCACAATGCACTACATATTTTTTTTTCTTTTATTTTCACCTGCTGATTATGTAAGTCCTGTCTGAGAGTACAACACTTATTCTTGTGTTTGGGCTCCATTAGATGGGGAGGGGGGGACATTTGCTAGTTCATAGAGGAGGACTGGGTAGTGCTAATGACAGTGCTTCAAATTTCAGTGTAGCGGAGCCACAGAAGTTGGGAGCTCATCGGATTTCTGATATGATAAACATGTATTTTTGCACTTATTAAACACATAATAAAGCACTTTTAATGGGATATTTAACAGACCATAAGGGAAGAGAAGTTCACTATTAGGGTTTATAACCACTTTAAGTACTTTAAGCCATACTTTCCTAACGGCAGACTATAAAACGCTGTTTTAAAATATTATTTAGTCACTTTGTTGCTATTAATGTGACAATTATTGTAAAATATTATTGCAATAAAACAGACATATGCCTCACTTTTTTTCTGCAAAGAGGACTGGTTGCCAGTACAGAGTTTTAGTTCTACATTCCATCTTGATGGGTACAAGTCTCAGACAAGCTGTGCTCTTCTGCCAGTTTATAACATAACCACATTAGATGCAGAGTTTAAACAAGACAGAACATATGTTATAATAAAATCATATACTCTTTTTTTGGCCCCAGGAGGGAGGGATGGTAATGCTTAGTTACCAGTGGACTTTTTTAAGGAAGTGTTTTTACGCTGTAATCCCAACACATTGAGAACAGTAAGACTGAGCTGTACAGAAAATAACAGCTGTTATGTTCAGAAGCAAATTCCCGAATGGTGAATTTAATGGTGAATGAAATGCAGGAGAAACCAGTTCTAATTGAAACCATCATTCAACTACAATGCTAATTTTTCTGTCACAAGCATTAAAATTGACACAATGATTGGTTGCAAGTTCACATAACCCAAGAAGTAAATCCTCCATCCTATTACAAAATTAGAAAATCCCATTATAAAATAATTATTTTTGAGTGACATGGAATATATAAAATGAGATAATTGCAACTGTTATTGTTGTAATGCATAATAATTCCAATTCATTAAGGGTAAATAAAAAATACTAAATCTTCTACGTGGTCATTTCCCTTTTCTGAAATGGAATGTTGTTGATGTCTGTGTGTCCTCAATCCCCTCTCCTGGTCTTAAAATAATATTGAATGCTTCATCTCTAAGCAACAGCAAAGGTTATTTGCTTGCTGGTGGTACAAGAATAAAGAAGACCCCAAGGAGGGATGGGAACTGATTTTCAGTTGGGTATGTGTAAAGTTATATGCATGTCTTCGAAAACTGCTACATTTTATGGATGGACTTACAAAAGCTACCTAGGATAGCTGTTATGAATTAAAATTGTAGGCTTCCACATCAACAAAGGATGGGTTCTGATATAATAGCTAGTGAGAAGGCATCATTTCTCTGCCCCAAAAAAAGGTATCACTACTATAAAAAAAAATTGTTGGTAGAAGAACTACACTCACTCAAATTTCTGTATTTTAAAGAGCAATATCTGCAGTGAAGGCCAGGCTACCAAGCTGGGCATGGAGGACTACTGCTCGTGTTGGCCATTTTTGCTGGATAGGACAACAAATGTATGCGGTAGCAGAAGCAGGGAAAACAACCATTGTCAAACCGATCATAATCTAGCTGGCAAAAAAATGTGTGTATATAGGTTTGCATATCCTCCCTTTGTTACAGCACCTAATGAAGGCCTCAGGTCTGATGCTACCTGTACTATGGTATGTAAAAAAAAGCCTATGAATACAGCACAGACCCAGGAGCACTGGCATACCAATAACTACAAGAGCTCATTCAGCTGCTATGGGGCCTGGGATGCATGTGAATATAACACAGATGGTGTGTCATTAGAGGTTTGAGATGTTGGAGAAATTGTAGTTTCTAGCACTGACAACACAGCGAGGTCTCCAGCCTAAAAGAGCTGATGTCAGACACAGGAGCCAACATTTAAAGACAGTTGTATTAGGGTTGTAAAGTGATTGTGCCCAGATAAACAATTATGTAATAGTACAATGTATTATGATATTTATTATTAGTGCTACTACTAATCTTTTTTTTTCTGCCTATTTTACCACCTCTTTAGGTGTTCTCTGTGGCAGGGGACATGGAGCTAAGGCTTAGAAAGAACACTAAAGCTTATAAATGTAAGTCATACTAAACACACACTGTTTAATTTACATTGTCCCCTCTATTTCCGTATGTGGTTAATAGCATTGTAATTATTTTAATTTAAAAAAAGCTGTCAACTGACAGCCAGTTCTCTCCCAGCCTGTCTGCAGGGAAATATAAGCAAGAGGAGCTTCTAGCTCTCTGATGCTGATCACAGCATAATAATATCAATAAACTGTTTAAAATTGCTATACAAATATATATTTAAAATCAAATCTTTATTATTTTGTGGAAATAACATGGTGTGTGTGGATTTCTGCCAGTCACAGGCTGTGTCATGCCCGTCCAGCCTGTGTCTCAGATTAGGAGGGAGGTGAAGCCTCCATCAATCAAGGTGTAATATACCACCCCCATTGTGTTTAGCTGGTTAGTGGGCATGGAGGAGGAGGGAGGGAGTGGGCTGTCATTTACCCCTGTGTATACGCCTACATGTGTGCCTTTATAGTCACAAGGGCTGCTCGGATGTGATAAGGAGGAAATACTCCCAATGAAGCTGAGCATGTGCAGAGTTCTGGCCTTGATGACTCCCTGGAGGAGGGGCGAAATGCGTCAACACATTTCGGGTTTTACGTACCTGTGACGCAACTTCCGGTATCCGTGGAACGCGCGCTGATGCAAACCCGGGAAACACTGATGCCTGTTTTTCCAGTCGTCTCGTGAGTGGAGTTATGTTTATGCGTAGTTATCTAGTGCTGGCAGTACTTCACTATATGCTCTTTTTTCTCCTTTTCTAATATATATTGCCCTCTGTGGTCCTTATGCAAATCGGAAGCGCATCTACCCTTGGATACATCGTGACCCCATTAAGCGTTTTTGACCCCTGGACTGCAAAGCCGAGGATCCATGAGCTCTGGTGAGTGGGGTCGCAAGAGGGGAGTGTATTCTCTGATTGACTTTGATTTTGATTGTGCTCTCTGGAGTCACGTTTTCAATCCCGATTTTTTAATTGCTGTTGGACACTTTGGCACCTTACATTTGTCAATCATTTGATTTATTATTTATTGTTTGTATTTTTGCACTTTGCACACTATTGTGTTTATATTTAACGCTTATATCACTAGTGCGGTTAAACTGTATATCCATGTCCCTAGCTGAATTGGGGACAGAAGGTGCAGATAGAGAGCAACAGGATCAACCAGGCTTTTTGCAGAATACAGAAAACTAATCTCATAGTGACTGAGTATGAACAGCATGTAATACAATATTTATTGATACGTTTTTTTATGATATGGGTTTAGTGACACTGCAAGTCTACTCATGTGTCAATAAAAAACATTTTTTTTTGTTGTGGCCTTAATCATGTCCTGTTTGTTCTGGTGCCCTTGAATAATGTAAGACCATCATGGTTAGGGCCCTGCGAAAGATGCCTTTAGTTTTATCTGACAGATGGATGGTAAATTCCTTTTTGGCTCTTACATAATGTGCTGGTGGCTTTCACTTCATATGCTTTAACACACAAATTTTCAGCAAGAATAAGATCATTACCTCATCTTACCATACAGTAAATGGAAAGACTAGGTAAATGCTCTCCTGTGACACCCATATATCTGAGCAAGAATTGCTAACTATTCTTCTGTTCCACAATCTCTGCCAGTACTGTAATAACAAGACAGACACTAAAAATATCTGAAAAAATAAACATAAATGATTTTAGGACCACAAACAAACAAAACTGCAAATATCTTTGCAGCAAATCAGTACAAAAGGCCATTCGCTTCATACTTACAGAAAAGTTACATAAATGAAAGTGCAGATTATTGATTCAATTGTGGTCTTCCAAAAAAAAAAGAAAAACAAATATACCGTATATACTCGAGTATAAGTCGTTCCGAGTATAAGTCGAGGCCCTAATTTACCACAAAAAAATGGGAAAAACTTATTGACCCGAGTATAAGACGAGGGTGAGAAATGCACAGCTACTGTAAGTGGAAAAGAGGGTCAACAATGCCCATTTGCAGCCTCACTGTGCCCATTTGCATGCCTCACTGTGCCCATTTGCAGCCATAGGTCCCCTGAACTTCAAACTCGGTAGTTAAGGGTTCCTAGATGCCCCCTAGCTGCAGCCAAACTTTGGGGTCTCTGAACCCAAAGGGTCCCGAAATGACATTGCAGCAGATAGACACAGTTGACCGAATTTGGGGCCCTGTATCTCAGGGCCACTTAGTGCTAAAAACCCCAAATTTGGTGTGCAAACCCAGTGGAACTAGCACCATAAAAGTTCCAAAGCTGGGGTTTCTAGCACCAAGTGGCGCCGAGATACAGGGCCCCAAAAATCAGTTCAGAAAATGTCAAGCACTTTTCTACAGCAGAGAATGACATTTTCCGAACCGGTTTGGGGGCCCTGTATCTCAGGGCCACTTAGAGCTAGGAACTTCAGCTTTGGATATGTTGTGGTACCAGGTCCACTGGGTTTGCACACCAAATTTGGAGTTCCTAGCATAAAGTGGCTCCGAGATACGGGGCCCCAAACTTGGTTCAGAAAATGTCAAGCACTTTTCTGCAGCAGAGAATGTCATTTTCCGAACCGATTTTGGGGCCCCGTATCTCGGGGCCACTTAGTGCTAGGAACTTCAGCTTTGGATATGTTGTGGTACCAGGTCCACTGGGTTTGCACACCAAATATGGAGTTCCTAGCATCAAGTGGCCCTGAGATACGGGGCCCCAAAGTCGGTTCGGAAAATGAAATTTTTTGCTGCAGAAAAGTGCTTGACTCGAGTATAAGTCGAGGGGGGCACATTCAGCACTAAAAAATGTGCTGAAAAATTCGACTTATACTCGAGTATATACGGTAAATGAATCACAGTCCAGAATGCAGTGTGGAAGAAAACATCCAGATTAAATCTTCATATTTTAGAATTGGGAAATCTCCTTGGAAAGATGTAGAAATAAATGAAATATCTTACAAAATCTCAAAATATAGACTTCCCAAGGAAGAAGGACATACAAATGTCCCATGACATTCTGCATTAGTAGCATAGATATAAGCCTAGGTTCACACATATACGGGGATTGCTGCTTTTCCCGCACCGCACTGCAATCTGCTGCAGGAGTCAATACTGTTAATGACATCCCAAAAGCATTGCAAAAGCAGTACGGTTTGCCCGCACCGCATCGCATAGCACAAAACGACCATGTGATCCAGTTGCAGTGCAACTCCAAAAAAGGTGGGGTTCCTGTGCGATTCACATGTGAGTTATAGTGTAAATGGAGACTAAAGCTTTAAACCAGGCTCCTTCAGAAAAAAATGAAACGTCAGCAGCTACAAACACTGTAGCTGCTGACTTTTAATATAAGGACACTTACATGTCCACGAATCCAGCAGTGTCTTCACCCGAGCAAATTTTTCAATCGGCTCGGGTGCTGCCGCCGCCATTCCAGCTAAGCGAAGTGCGCTGTGCTTTGTGAATGGCCCAGCGGCGGGGGAAGGAGGAGGGGGCCGAACTGTCAAAACCAGGCACCGACTCCTCTCTCCCCCCAAAAGATGCCTAATGTGGCAGCGGAAGCGGGGAGGAGACCAACAAGCGGAGATTTCCCTTTTGGGAGGAGCTCTGCTTTAAGACTGAGCAGTTAAAGCAGGCAATCAACAACTGCCCAATCAAATCCTTCTGGAAAATGGCAGTTTGACATTGTGGGCTTGCCAGTCATATGGCTCATAGAGTCTATAACAGTGGTCGCCAACCTTTCAGACCTCACAAACCACTAAACTCACCATTTTGAATCACGTGGACCACTAACATGAATTTTACATGTCTTATACACACAATGCTCTGGCTCCCCCCCCCCCCCCCCCCAGTTTTTTGCATCACAGTGCTGCTTAACACAGACTCATCATTGGATCTCACCTCCTTATCCAGCTCTGTGCTCCCTCCCACAGTCTGTAAACAGCACTGCCATTGGAAGTCCCCTCCTTCACCTAGTTCACAGGAGCCAGAACTATAGAGGAGGCATCGAGTATCAATGCACGCTGGGAACAACATTGGGCAAAATACATCCACCACAATTTTGATTTGCTGCAGAACCCCTTTGGACCGCTAAAATTGTATCTAAATTTTGCTATGAGAGACTAAAGTTAGGTACAAAAAAAAACAATACTCAGAGTTTTATAGACCAGCATTGGCCAACCAGTGGTCCCTGCAACCTTTCTCTTTGATCCCTGGCACTGTCAACTAGAACTGTGGATAGACATAGAAGAGCAGCAGTGCAGGGAATTTATTTTAGCCTTCATTCTCCAGCTAGCTACTCAGTAGCTCACGAGTATTTCTCTGCATCAACTAATATCTGTCCAAGTATAAAATGTTAAGACTTTGGTGTAAATAAAACACGTGGCAGGTCGAGCCCGTGCCACTGCTTAAAATTGCAATCTGGGCCAGGTTTTCTGGCAAACACACTCGAGTTAGAGGTCAGTAGCCCCCCCTCCCAAGGGGGGTCAGTGTGTGAAGGGAGCTGTGAGGTGCACGTCGCACCGTACTGTCCAGGTGAGGACAGACAAAGGCCCGAGTCTGTGAGGATGTAGCAGCAGCGAGCTGCAGGAGAAACAGTCAAGCTGATAATGGTAGAGCATTTTGTGCACCACAAGTCCATGAGGGTCTGGAGAACCAAGGCATGAGGCCTGAGCAGTGAAGCTGCAAAAACAGCCACGAAGCTGAATTTTATGTTTTGTTGCATGGATGGTGAGAACCCCCTGCGTAGGAAGACTTCCATGTGAACTTTCTTGTTATTTTCAAATAAAAGTGGGCAGAAAAGGCTCTGAAAGGTACTTCTGGCGTGGAGTAAACTCACTGTTTGGTGTTACCAATGAGCTACAAATTCCCCAACTTATCACTATATCTTTCTCACCCCCTTTTTTTACAGCGACCTCTGAACTTTGTGGTTTAGTATATATAACATTTTTATGTTAGTGTTCCTATGTACGATTAATCTATAATTGAATACAAACTCCTTTAACCACATGAAGAAAAGGCCTATTTCTGACGATTGTTGCTTACAAGTTAAAATCAGTATTTTTTTGCTAGAAAATTACTTAGAACCACCAAACATTATATATATATATATATATATATATATATATATATATATATATATATACATATATATTTTTTTTTTTTTTAACAGAGACCCTAGAGGTTAAAATGGTGGTTATTGCAATATTTTATGTCACACTGTATTTGCACAGCGGTCTTTCAAACGCATTTTTTTTGGGGGGGGGGGGAATACACTTCAATGAAAAAAAAAAAACTAAACAGTTAGGTTAGCCCAATTTTTTGGATAATGTGAAAGATAATGTTACACCGAGTAAATAGGTACCTAACATGTCATGCTTTGAAATTGCGCACACTCCAGGAAAGGCGACAAACTACGGTACTTAAAAATCTCCATAGGCAGCGCTTTAAACATTTTTAACAGTTACCCGTTTAGAGTTTAGGCCCCTTTCACACTGGGGCGGTTTGCAGGCGTTATTGCGCTAAAAATAGCGCCTGCAAACCGCCCCTAAACAGCCTCCGCTGTTTGTTCAGTGTGAAAGCCCGAGGGTTTTCACACTGAAGCGGTGCGCTGGCAGGAGAAGAAAAAATCTCCTGCAAGCCGCATCTTTGGAGCGGTGAAGGAGCGGTGTATTCACCGCTCCTTCCCATTGAAATCAATGGGACAGCGCGGCTATACCGCGGTAATACCGCGGCTATACCTGCGCTATACGAGGGGTTTTAACCCTTTTTCGGCCGCCAGCGGGGGGATAAAACCGAACCGCTAGCGGCCGAATACCGCCGACGCTGTTTTACCGCCGACGCCCCCTACCACCCCAGTGTGAAAGGGGCCTTACAAAGGAGGTTTTGTGTGACAGTTATTGCTCTAGCTCTAATGATCATGGAGATACCTCACATGTGTGGTTTGAACACTGTTTACATTTGCAGGCGTAACTTACGTATGCGTTTACTTTGACACGCAAGCACGGAGGGATGGGGCGCTTTAAACATATTTTGTCTTCTTCATTTTTTTTTTTTTTTACACTGTCCCTTTAACTTTTTTTTTTTATATAACTTTTATTGCTGTCACAAGGAATGTAAACTTTTACTGCTGTCAACAGGAATGTAAACATCCCTTGTGACAGCAATAGTCTTGTGTGAGGTATTTTTTGGAGGGATCTGGGGTCTATAAGATCCCAAATCCCTCCTTTGCACTTAAAAGCATTCAAAACGCCAAGGTTGGCTGTTTTGAATACTGAATTTTTTTTTAAATCTAATGCCTTTAAGGCTCCAGTAAACCGGAAGTGACATCGCTTCTGGGTTTCTAGATCCATGACCAGATCGAAGCCGATTATGGCTTTGTTCGGGTCTCTGGGCCAAGCCGGCTGGTCGCTCAGGCCTCCCGGTGGGACGGGAGAGCCCGGGCAGAGCGATGGAAGGCGGCATGAGGGGGGGCATCCACTCCCGCTGCTTGTGATAGCAATCAAGTAGCTGCTTAGCCAGATCAGTTGTTATCGCAAGATTAAAAAACGGTACCAAGGTGATGCAGATGTACTTGCAGATTTAGATACACTAACAAATTTAAGCTGAAGTCCAACTAACACTTTATATGCTGTTACAACAAACAGTTTTGTTCCTTTGGAGATAAAGGTTTTACATAAATAAATAAAAGCTGATCATTGTAAGCACTCCTGTCAGTGTTAAATGGTTTGTCTCACCCCTATAACTGCTACATCTGCAGTAGAACTTGTGCTTTTGAAAAACAGCCATCACATCTAAGAATTGGTAAGCTGGAATAAAATAAATGTTTGCTTTTGGTTTTAATACAGTTTTAACAACTTGCTTACCAGGCCAATTCTGACATTTCTGTCATAAGTGGAAAAATCAGTATTTTTTGCTAGAAAATTATGAGGCCCTAGAGAATAAAATTGTGGGTGTTACAATTTGTTATATAACATGGTATTTGCACAGCAGTTAAAAAAAAAAAAAACTCTTTAATGAATTTTAGTAAACACAAAAAGAAGCGAATACCCAATTTTTTGATAAAATATAAATAGATGATGTTACACCGAGTAAATAGATACCAAACATGCCATGCTTTAAAATTGTGCATGTCCGTGGAATGGCAACAAAGAAGACAGGTTCTCTTTGTTGAGAGATTTGGGGTCCGTGAGATCCCAGATATCTCTTCTGGCCTCCAAAGCAGCAGATCAAAATGAGATCAGTTTAATCTGCTGCTTCACAAGCCAGCAACGGCTTGTAAACAGACAAACCGAAACCAGAAGTAACTAAATCCTCGTTGCTTCTAGTTTATGACGTCACACAGTGGGAGGAACAACGTCCCTTCCTCTCAGTGTGTCCGAGGAAGCTGATGCCTCCCCGATAACTTGGGAAAGCCCGGAAAAGCAAGTGGCGGCTGGAAGGGGGGACTCTTTTCTGCCACCTGGAAAAGTAACCCAGCGGCTGTTTAGCTGCTAGGATTACTAAAAGAGGACCGCCCAATGTAAAAAATGATATCGGGATCATGGCTGAAGCCTCAATCGTGATCCTGGTATAACCACCTCAATATCATGATGTATATGTACTTATGGCAGTATTGAGGTGGTTAAATGTTGTTGTTTTTTTTTTAAGAACTACTAACCCTAAATATTTGAACACTTTTAAGCTGAGAAGATATTCTGGGATTTTTCAGCCTCAGGAATACTGTGCTTGGCATACATTGTTAACATCAAAGCGCTAAACAGCATGATTAGAAGCTCTGTAGGTAATAAATCTACTCACTGATTGGGGATGGAGGATACAAAGGAGATCTGTGACTAACAGCATGATCACAAAGCATGTTCCTGTACATCTGATATCAACTATTCTGGAATGGAGACATCAGACAACCTTCCCAGTGGTGCCCCTTCCCACCCTCGGGCCCCATAACAGCTGTGTTGAGGACAATAACACCAAGGTATAGCCTAAGCCTGTATTATATAATTGCACATACAATGTTATCAGATGTCTCTGTTCACTGTCATCTTCCAATGTGCTCCTTGCCCTGTACTGCACAGATGTACAAAACAAAATACAGGTCCAGTGACAATATAACCTACCATCATGTTAATAACGAAAGCAGGATGGAGATTGGCCATTTAACTGTTTTCCTAGGTGTTTACATTGAGAATAGAAGTTGGTTTCTGGGAAGAATTCGGTACAGATAACAAGCAGTCACATCTGTTCACCATTCTACATATTGGGAAGATCTGGTGGAGGGGAGGCATGTGGTCTAAACAGATGTTAAATCATGCCTTGGACAGGCAGACATAGATGTTTCTCAAGTAGCAGGTTAGACAAGTGTACTGAATTACTATGGACACTGAATAAATACAGCCAACGAATGACTTGGGAATAAATTACATAAACAGGTAGTGTTAAACATCCAAATGTTTATTTTGCTTTCTACACTTGGGATCTGGGCATTTCTGGAATTTCTAAATCCTCTTTGCAGATGATGTATAATAATGCTATTCACCTGGATACCAACGAAACACATTTTATGAGTATGAGGGCATAGAAAACATGACTGGATGTTTCCTTGGATGTTAAAGAGTCAGCCCAAAATGTATGGACTGCATCACCTGCTAGCTTAGAGTCTTCCAGTTTAATTTACTTTAATATAAAATAAAATATCAGAGTGGGACTCCAGAGCATGCGAATGGAGCTAGGAGATCTCACTTCAAAAGTCCTTCAAGTCCTTCAAGAGTCCTTCAGAGATATACAGTAGCAATATGTATTCTGATATTGATAAAAAAAATCCCGATAAGCGTTTATTGAATGGTTTGCGCAAAACTTATAGCGTATACAAACTGGGGTTTTTTTTTTTTTTCCGTTTTATTTTTTTTTACGGTAATGGCGGTGATCAGCGACTTATAGCAGGACTGTGATATTGCGGCAGACAAATTGGACACCTAACGGACACTTTTTGGGGACCAGTGACACCAATACGGCATTCAGTGCTAAAAAATATGCAATGTCACTGTACTAATGACACTGGCAGGGAAGGGGTTACCATCAGGGGCGATCAAAGGGTTAACTGTGTTCCCTGGGAGTGCTTTCAACTGTGTGTGGGGTGGTTGTGAAGTGGCAACAAGGGTCAGTTTATATGGCCATAGTTATGTGTGTAGTAAGACTGATTTAGAATTTCAGCTAAGAATCATATTTCTTGTATTTCATCCTGAAACTACTTATGGCAGGTTGTGGTTCCTCTTTTTATGCAAGAGCATACTGCAGAGAAACGAAAGTTTTACATAAGGTTTAAAAATATATATGTTTTGCAGAACCTGTCTGGGTTAACATGCATAGGTTGATTTAGGTTGATTTTTAAAAGGTTAGAATGTTTTGTATAACGGAAGTGTACCACCTGTTCGCTTGTGACGCAATATGCTGAAAATTATATGTACACTGTATTAGCTGTATTGGACACTCTTGACATGTAGACACTAGTCGGGTCAGGAGTGTCCACTCTTTATGGCCAAAAAAGATGGAATAAATCTCCCATACCAGAGTTCTTTGTCCAACAACGTCATTTACCGATATTCTGCTACTTTAGTTGTACTGTGAGAAGGCAGAGATCTACGTTTCTGCTTAGCAGCAACACAAGATCACTGCCTTCCCTTGTCACAGAATGTCGGTCTGCCTTGTTTACATAGGCCGACCGCGGTTCTGCCTGTTTCCCAAACGATCGGTGGGTCCTGGCGGGCATCGCGTCCACCGGACCCACTGATTGGCTCCTGTCACAGGGGGAGTGGGTCGCCGGTGGCGTGCGTGTGTGCCCCAGACCAGAAAGTGCCAGATCCCTTACCTAGTACGTGCTCTTGTGTAGAGCGGCTGCCCTGCGGCAGTATATCTGTGTGGGGCGGTTATTCGATTCCCCCATCAACACAGTCACTGTTGATAAGGGCAGTCAGTCCTATGGAGCTTTTGTATTCTGACAGCGGGAGGTTTTACAGCCGTTAGAATACAATGATCTGCTATAGCTGCTATAGCTGCCGGCAGTGTTCGCATTAAAAAGAAAAAAACAGACAGGCTGGTTGGGTCGATTAAGCAATCAACTATGCCCATACTATATATGGATAGAAAATCGGTCAGTTCCTGCTGAACCAGCCTAATTCCGATCCATCTATGGCTATCTTTACAGTAAAAAAAAAGAATATGCATGCCTCTTGTATTTAAACAATATCTGCTTATTTCTAAATTGCTGCAAAAAAAGTTCAGAGTGTTCAGTGAGAAAGAGATGGAACCTATGTCAGATTTATACTGCTGTCTGCATGTCCACTGAGAGATTTGACCTCATTTCTTTTGTGGTAAATGGGACAAGAACTGAGTGGAATCTCTAAAAACATAGACACAGGCAGTAATCAAAGCACTTTTTTTATTAACCGGGGAAAAGATAGAAACTCAGTCAGATCATTATTGAAGGAGACAGGAAGTGAGGGGCAATCTCTGCAAAGGTGACATTTAACTGTTCAACAGTTGCTCAGTATATATTTTTTTTTTTTTTTAACCTTTGACCATATGTTTAATCACTGGTGCTAAGTCTGATGACATTTTAGGATATTTGCCATACCTCCCAACATTTTGAGATGGGAATAAGGGACACCTACTAGCTTTTAAAATTTACAAATGCAGCAATTTAGAAATTGGAATAAAGGTTTAGCACTGGGAAAGCGAACAATAAATAGTGTATTTTATATACAACTATACAGACCAGACCAGAATGAGAGACAAATGAGGGGGAAAGAGGGACAGAGGGACATTGCTCCAAATCAGGGACAGTCCCTCGAAATCAGGGACAGTTGGGAGCTATGTATTTGCAGGAAATAAAAGTGGTTTCTCACTGCTACTAAATATCAACTTTGCATCCTTTACATTCTTTACTATAAATTGAAAAGCGTGCTTTCATTAAGCTTTTCAGGGTTATGTTTGTTGCCAAGACACACTGGACAGGAAGCCCACCTGTCTAAATAGAAAAACGTGTTTTATTGAGGTTCTGGGGGCTATAAACAGAAGCACAGTTACTTCTATCTAAATATATACCATGTCCGTAAGTGCCAAATATCTGTATACGTATAGTACGTTTTCCCAAAGAGACCATTTAATAGTCAATTGTAGATTATATTAGTTTCTAGATGTTTTCAACGTATCTTCAGACACCTCACAGAGCTATAAACCTAAATATTTTTCCCAAACCAGTTGAAACGAATATTAAGGGTTACCCTACAGTTGCCAAAATTACATGCGATGTGTAGACAATAAATTTACTCAGTATTAGTGACCCATGGGGCTGATTTACTAAGAAGAATGCGCTGCGCTAGTTCATACCTTAATTGGTGCGCTGGAAAAGTCATTAACCAAACGTGCGAACTGGCGCACTTTGAAGCGTAAAATGATAATAAATATGTAAACTGCAACTGGCACTAGGGTACCTGCGGTTTTCTCATTGATAATAGCGCACGCCCAATACAATTGGTAAATTTTATCTCATTGGATGTGTCTTGTTAGGCAATTAGTAGGTGTTCTTAGTTAACTAACCCTTTTGATGCTAATCTCATTCCTACTTCTAATATATCTTTGAAATGTGTTTTTTTCTATTTTTACCCAAATCTTTCAATACATTACAAAGAACAGAGAAGTGCTTCTAAACCCAATAAATTAATATTTTCAGATCTTTAAAGGTGACCATACACTGCAATCAGTTAGATCTTAAAAGTTAGATTTAGTGCAAGAGCCTGTTTGATTCACTATAATTTGTATTAATTGTTCAAGTGCGTCTTCCTATTACCTATTTTGCCGAAATATCGAGTTGTACAGAGATTGGCCAATCAGATTGCATAGTGCATGACCATCTTAGGTGCCAAATTTGGAATGTACAGTAGATGTGCCATGACCCACTTGTATTTTCCAAACAATATTTCTTATTATACAAGGCACATGAGAAACCATCTTTTTTCAAGACTAGAGTGATTAGGAATCTTCAAAGTACGGCTCTCCAGCTGTTGTGGAACTACACATTCCATGAGGCATTGTAAAACTCTGACATTCACAGACATGACTAGGCATGATGGGAATTGTAGTTCCTGGAGGGCCGTAGTTTGAAGACCCCTATGCTAAACCATTAATATGCCTCTAGAACTGGGAGTTCTACCCAGCTTATCAATTGTTTTAGTTTTAGTGGTATTTTAGTCGACTAAAATAGTATTCATTTAGTCGACTAAAATGTTTTAGTCAACAAAATTAACACTGTCAGAGACTTTGATTTTTTTTCCTGTGCCTTTTGGTGTGTGAAATACATTTGGGTTGGACCCAAATTCTCTCTGCTGGTGGACACAAGAACCTACCTCTATAAATATATATTTGGGCAGCACAGTGGTGTAGTGGTTAGCACTTTCACCTAGCAGCAAAAAGGGTTGCTAGTTTGAATCCCGCCTGCGACACCATCTGCCTTCAGTTTGCATGTTCTATCTGTGCCTGCATGAGTTTCCTCCAAGTACTCCGGTTTCCTCCCACACTCTAAAAACATGCTGGTAGGTAAATCGGATCCTGTCTAAATTGGCCCTAATATGTATGAATGTATGTTAGGGACCCACACAAACATAACCTCATGTTAAAAAAAAAAAATAATTTTCTTAATTTGCAAATAAGGATCATCTCTTCCACAGAGAACAGTGAGCGGGGCATGGTGGTGGGAAGAAATTAGCAGCAGTACAAACAACTTACTGGAGGGGCGTGATGTCAACCCTGTGTGCTGTCCACCACTTACGGGAACCAGATATGCGCCACGGGCACATACCTCAGCGCATACAGCAGTTGGGCATCTCACATACACAGCGGTTGCGCATCTAGCTGCAGGAACCCAATTTTTAGGGAAATTAATAGTAAAGCAGATGCAGATTTCAAGGACTGGACACCCCCAGGCACGATAATTTTTTTCAGAAAAGGGACACAAAGCCCAACCGAATAAAGACAAGCAAGGGTTCTAACACTCATTTGGCTTCCCTCAAATGCCCACAATTAGAATAGGATTGTCTTAAGCTAGATTTTAGCCCAGTGCTCCAAATCAGTGCTTCTCAATCCTGTCCTCGAGGAAAATTGAATATTTACCTGTCTGTAATTTTCCTCTCCTGGTGCCTATCCATGGCAGCATACGCACAATCCATGCATATGCTATCACGAAGGCACCAGGAAAGTAGCTTTTAGACAAATAACACCTTTTTTTTGTTTTACCATGCCAATCAGCCTAGTTAAGCTGCAGCTGGGAAATCTGTTGCATGAAAATTAACAAAGCACATAAAACATCAAAATTTGGTACAAATTTCATTGGTCAACAAAACAGGACTTGGAAAAGAGCAAGGAAAGCAAAAAAACATGTATGTTAATTTGAGACACTGACAGACAAACACTCCCCCCCCCCCCCGGTCCAGGGGGGCAAACGAAGAGCCTAACATGGGCAAAAGTTAAAAAAAATACCATTGCAGTCTATGGGAACTGACTTGGTAATTTTGCTCGTTCTAAACGTACTTGCAGGCACAGCAGGCTTTCTCATTCTCAAAGTTACTTTCTCATTCTATTTTGGGAATATTTGTTACCTGGGCAGTTGTTACTAAACTTCCTCACATCACCCCATAATATTGGCACCTCCATCTTCTGTTAATATTGAATTGAAAATGCCGTGCGCCATGTCCATAGTGGTGCACAGATTGCATTCTCCCGTGCGCCAAGAACGCTATAGTAAATGGGGGATTTGCGCTCTGTTCCCGGCGCACCGTTTCATAAATATGAAAATGTGCATTGTGCTCTACTGATGGCGCACGGCTTTCGTAAATCAGCCCCATTGTCCCATGTCAGTTTTAGCTATTTGGTAGCAGTATTGGTTGTCCCTTTGCTGAGTTACTTCATTTACATTCTAATCTGTCTATCTGAATACACAAAGACATATAAACATTGAATTCATGAGTAAAAAATGTGTTCCAGATTTTCATCATCACTAAAATATCAGGAAGCGAAGTGACTGGTAACAACATTGGCATTTTCAACCCCTCACTGTCTACACCCAACTTTCTGTTAACTTGTAAAATCAAACTGAAGGAATAAACTAAGGGTTCATGCACCTGGGCATGAAAAACGCAGTATTTTAGTTAGTTCAGCACTTTTGTAATGGATTTGAATGCAGCTGTATAGTTTTCTATGGGCCCAAGCACACAGCCACATAATGAGCAGGAAACGTGCTGCATTCAGATCTAAAAAAAAAAAAAAAGAAAAATATACCAAGTCTGCCTTTAGGGTTCTGCGTAAGGACTGAATTTTATGCTCCACCCATTGAAAATATTAATGATAATGTTCACATGCATACAGCACAAGTGCAAGAGCCGCCTGCATCCTAGCAACAGGACAATAGGGAGCTTCCCTCAGAAATTGTCTACATCCTAGCAACAAAAGACCATTTATGCTGTAATACTATATGTTGCTCCACTGTTACATGAGTACAGAGCCCTTCTTACGCAGGATCTTGCTGCCAATGTTTGCCAGCGTGATTCTGCATACTAGCTGTAATATTTTCATCCAGCCATATGCAGGTGCCCTTATGCCGCGTACACACGAGCGGACTTTACGGCAGACTTTGCCCGGTGGACTTTTCGACTGACTTTACGACGGACTTTCTGAATGAACGGACTTGCCTACACACAATCAACCAAAGTCCATCGAATTCGTACGTGATGACGTACAACCGGACTAAAATAACAAAGTATATAGCCAGTAGCCAATAGCTGCCCTAGCGTGGCTTTTTGTCCGTCGAACTAGCATACAGATGAGCGGACTTTTCGACCGGACTCGAGTCCGTCGGATAGATTTGAAACATGTTTCAAATCTAAGTTCGTCCAACTTTTGAGAAAACAAAGTCCACTGGAGCCCACAGACGATCGAAAGTCTGCCGTAAAGTCCTATCGTGTGTACGCGGCATTAGGGTTTATTGACAGGTGAATTAACATGCATTCCTTCTAAAACTTCACCGTGAAGAAAACATTTTTTTGAAACCTCACCATAAAATAGTTGGACTAAGACTAGTTTAGAGGTACAAGGTGTCTGTATAGTTAGGATCATGCAAATATTAACCAGTTCATACCTTCAAAAAAAATTCTAAAGATCCTTTAAACACTTAAGGACCAAGCCTATTTTTCAAACTTGTTGTTACAAGTTAAAATCAGTTCTTTTTGCTAGAAAATTACCCCCAAATAATATATATTTTTTTTCTAATACCCTAGAGAATAAAATAGCGGTCGTTGCAATACTTTTTGTCACACCGTATTTGCGCAGCGGTCTTACAAGCGCACTTTTTTTGAAAAAAAGAACTTTTTTGAATTAAAAAATAAGACAACAGGAAAGTTAGCCCATTTTTTTTAAATTGGGAAAGAGGATCTTACGCTGAATAAATTGATAACCAACATGTCACGCTTCAAATTTGCGCCCGCTCTGGAATGGCGACAAACTTTTACCCTTAAAGATTTCCATATGCAACGTTTAAAAATTCTACAGGTTGCATGTTTTGAGTTACAGAGGAGGTCTAGAATTATTGCTCTCATTCTAACGATCGCGGAGATACCCTACATGTGTGGTTTGAACACCTTTTTCATATGAGGGAGCTACTCACGTATGCGTTCGTTTCTGCACGCAAGCTCGGAGAGACGGGGCGCATTTAAAAACATTTTTTTCTTATATATTTTACCTTTAATTTTTTATTTTTACACTGTTCTTTTAAAAAAAATTGTGTCACTTTTATGCCTATTACAAGGAATGTAAACATCCCCTGTAATAGAAAAAAAGCATGACAGGACCTCTTAAATATGAGATCTGAAGACCTCAGATCTAATATTTAAACTAAAATGCAAGAAAAAAAAGAAAAAAAAAGTCGTTTGAAAAAAATAAATAAAAAATGTCCCTTTAAGAGCTATGGGCGGAAGTGACGTTTTGACATCTGCAATGGTATGGAGACAGGTGGGCTATCTTCCCCTCACTCAGCTCCATACCACAGAGGGGAGTGGACGCGATCGTCTCCACCACTGCCGGCGGCACCGGTAAACGGAGGGCACCAGAGCACGGCGGGGGGGGGGAGCCTCTCCTGCTGCCAATAAAAGTGATCTTGCGGCGAATACACCGCTGAGACCCCTTTTATCTTAAAGCGGACTGCCCGCTGTAGAAGAGGATACCGAGGTTATGGCAGCTAGATCCTCTTCAAAGTGCCGACGTATAACGACGGTGGGTGGTCCGTAAGTGGTTAAGGAAGGGCTTCTCAACCAGGGTTCCTCGAGAGGTTACTTGGGGTTCCTTGAGCAATTTCTGCCTCTCAGATAATTTCCACTGACACCATTGATCTTTTTAGCTAGCTGAAAGGAAGTAATTCAATGACCACACGTGTAAGGAATATTCTTCCCACTGACCATCACACATATGTATTATGAGTTGTAGAATATATATTATATTCATCTTTAGCAGGGGTTCCCTGAGATCGGAATGTTATTTCAAGGGTTCCTCTGTGTTGAAAAGGTTGAGAAAGGCTGCTTTAAGGTATCCAGGGGCCAGATATTTATCATCATTACCAAGCAGTAAATGCTTTCTAATAAGCCTACACTGACCCCTGTAGTTGCAGTTACTGTGGAGTAAATCATCCTAAAGGTGCCATGCACACTGGCTTAAAAAAACGTTGTTTCTACAGGAGTTTTGTGTTCTGCCTGTAGAAGCAGCTCAATGTTATCCTATGTGTCCTTGCACATTAGGACGATTAGAGGCATATTTTGAGCTCAACGTTTAGAGGCATGAAAAAAAACCTTCTGGTTTGCGTTCCTGATTGGAGCTTATTGGCAGAAAAAAATTAAAACTCTCCTAAACTCGTCTAAACATTGTACAAAAATTGCTCTATATGAGCGTTTTTTTTCTCCCTAGAGAACAGACTTTTTTTTTTTAAGCCCAGTGTACATGGAGCCTAAAAGTTCACTACAAAAAAACTTTCATTTTCTCTCAGTCGTTTTTTGCTTTCTCCAGCCAGCTGAGAGTTGGCAACCTGCTAGCCTTCTAATCTTTCATATAAATGCCAAACAAACCACAGGGTTGGGAGCAGATTGCTGAGACTAAACTTACAGAACTTCACTGCATTGCTCCAAAGTTCCTGCAGCTACAGAGATCATTTACTGCTTAAATATGTAATCATTATATTTCAATGTTTATAGCATGGCCACAGTTGTACTTTAAAGCCCAACTTGTGGATAAATAAAAAAGCCTCCCCATCAAGAGTTTAAAGCTAAAAGAACACTTCTACATACAATACTGACCTACTCTCTGGCCCTTACTGCATGCAGTAATTCCTTTCCACCACTAGATGATCCCAGTTTTTCAGGTTGCATGATGCCTAGCATCATTCAACGCGGAAGACTAAGGACATTTTGTGAGTGCAGGGTGTCATACACTTGCCATTCCCCCCTGGGGCCTCACCACCGTGCCCTGTACTAACATACAATTATGCATAGAGAGATGCTGACATCACCAGGACAGTGCCACACTTTGCATTCTTGAGAATTGCCGGAGAAGATTCAAAGAGGAAAAGAACCTTGTGTGAAACATGACCTGCCTGAAGACACCTGAAAATGTGAAGTATTAAAGAAAACCTTAAGAAATATAACCAGGGGGTGTTTCCAGTGGGGTACAGTGGGAAGGTTCTCGGGGGTGGGCTTGAATCAATGGACATGCTTTCCTAACTTACCCTAATGACACCTCTAAAATAAGCCTGAATACTTTATACGCAAAAAAGGGTGGGGCATGTAGAAGAGCATGTGCAATTCATCTGTGCCTAGCACAGCATAATTGTCAAGTAAACTCTGTTGGCAGGCCATTCATTTCAACAACCCTCTTTCCATAAGATTACTGTATATGTGCATTTAATGTATTTTAGGTATGGTTTTTTTACCTGTAAAATCCTCCCTTGCCCCACCATCTTGATTGTGATGTCGGCAACTCCAGCAGACTCAAAGCTGTCTCAAGTGACACTCTATAGGATTCCCCTTTGCTTCTCCCCCAACAGCTACACAAAATGTTGTAGGGAAGGGAGGGGTGGAAGAGCTGGGCCAGCACGGAGGTAATTACACACTCCCAGAAGATGAGTGGTCTTGGACATAAAAGGAAGGAGAGGACTATGCTAGGGAATAGACTCCTGTCGAAGTAGTCAAATTTGCTAGAAAATTCAGAGGCACATTAAAAGCCAATAAAAATAATTTATAGAAAGAAAACACAGAAATGTATACTTGATTTTTCTGCGCTTTTGCCTGCAATTTTTTTAAGTTGATGACAGGGTCTCTTTAATTCATTCATGAGTCAGTACTCAGTAAAGTCATTCATTGTGTATGTCAGTTAATGCTGTCATTAAAGTCACACACTGATTATGGAAGTCTTCCAAGATGGAACACAGAACTGCCAGTAAAGGTAAAACACATCTGGATTGAAGGATTATGTCATATATGCAGTTCTCAGTAGTTTACACTGACACATTTATTTCATAAGAAATAAAATGACTCTTTACTGTGAGTTAACCACCTGAGGTCTTTGGTCATGGTTGCCTCTATACATTACAGCCGATGTTGAATGTAGTTCTCAGCAGGACTGTTGCTATTCACACATCGCTCACAACTGTCCCCCAATTGGAACCAAGTCCGTCTTTCCTCCTCAGTTGTCCTTTTTTGGTCTGATGTATAAACCTCTATAAAATGTTTTGCTTATCTACTAAAAGTGTTGAACTTCATTAAATGTTATATCCATCTAAATTATTGCATTCTATAGGGTATAAAGCAGATAAAATGGAAAAGTAATGAAAAAAAACACTTATGCCGTGTACACACGAGCAGAATGTCCAACAGAAAAAGTCAGACGGGAGCTTTTCATCGTATATTCTGATCGTGTGTATACCCCATCGGACTTTTTACGGCGAAAATTCTGACGGACCTAGAAAGAGAACATGTTCTAAATTTTTCAGACGGAACCAATTCCTATCGGGAAAACCGCTCGTCTGTATGCTGTTCCGACGTACCGAAAATGACGCAGGCTCTGAAGCAAGTACGAGATGAAAGCTATTGGCTACTGGCTACTGAACTTCAGTTTTCTAGACCTGTCGTACGTGTTTTACGTCACTGCGTTCTGGACGGTCGGAATTTGGTGTGATCGTGTGTATGCAAGACAGCTTGAGCGGAGTTCCGTCGGAAAAACCTTCAGAGTTTATTCCGACGGGAAAACTGGTCCTGTGTACAGGGCATTAGGATTTTACCCCAAATTTTCTTCCTTTTTACTTCATTATAGTCTGTGTAACTGGGGCTGGGGCTGGGGCAGGGGTGTATGACTTGTCTAACAAGCTGTGTGCCAAAAGGTGTCCCTCTGTCTCATCTCAGAAAGTTGGGAAGTATGTTCAAAGACGTGTTATCAACACAGAACATTACAGTTATTAAGGCTTGTATTATAATTTCACTTCTCATATGTTCACTCACTCTACACAATGATATGAAATCTAGATATTCCTGTTGCTTCTTCCTAAGGTTTATACGGTTTTATAGTTATTCATTAATATAACTACTGCCTACTCCCTCCTAGCAACCCCCAAAGTTTTATAACCATCTGTCCACAGTCCTGGAGATCTGGAAATTACTTCATTTCTTCTGCAAAAAAATCTGGTTCATCCCTAAGGAGAGACTGTCTATCATGTGTGCCATGTTAGTTATGATGAGGTAATAACGCTGCAGCATAAATGTAATTTATTTTTTTTTCCCCAAAAAATTGCGTCTGAAAAATTGCTGCACAAATACTGTGTGAAAAAAAAAAAATGCAACACCCACCATTTTAATCCGTAGGGCCTTTGTTTTAAAAAATATATATAATGTTTGGGGTTCAAAGTAATTTTCTTGCAAAAAAAAAAAAAATTTTTCATGCAAAAAGTGTCAGAAAGGGCTTTGTCTTCAAGTGGTTAGAAGAGTGGGTGATGTGTGCCATAAGCTTCTAAATGTTGTGCATAAAATGCCAGGACAGTTCAAACCTCCCCCCCAAATGACCCCTTTTTGTAAAGTAGACACCCCAAGCTATTTGCTGAGAGGCATGTCGAGTCCATGGAATATTTTATATTGTGATACAAGTTGCGAAAATTTTTTTTTTTTTTTTGGACAAAGTTGTCACTAAATGATATATTGCTCAAACATGCCATGGGCATGTGTGAAATTACACCCCAAAATACATTCTGTTGCTTCTCCTGAGTACAGGGATACCACATGTGTGAGACATTTTGGTGGGAGCCTACAGGACCCCGAAAACCAATCACGGAGTTCAGGCTTTCTAAGGGCGTACATTTTTAAATTCATTCCTCACTACCTATTACAGTTTCAGAGGCTATGAAATGCCCAGATAGCACCCCCCCCCCCCCCAATTTACCCCATTTTGAAAAGTAGACACCACAAGCTTTTTGCTGAAAGGCATGTTGAGTATTTTGCAAATCTCGCTTTTTGTCACAAAGTTTTGAAAATTGAAAAAAGGTAAAAAAGGAAAAAGGAAAATATACATTTTTCTTTTCTTCTTCATTTTCAAAAACAAATGAGAGCTGCAAAATACTCACCATAAATACACTGAAGATTCTGCTGCAGGCAGCTGTTGTTTAGTTATTTGATTGCACTTAATGCACTATAAGCACTTTGAGATTTGATCACGTACGATAGGATTTTGTACTAAATTTTATTTATTCACCAATACATCGTAGTAGCTCGAAGGCTCTTTATTTTTCAATTTTTCTAAAATACTCACCATGCCTCTTAGTACACGGCTAGGTTCCCAAAAAATCCCACACATGTGGTATCCCCGTACTCAGGAGAAGCAGCAGAATGTATTTTGGGGTGTAATTCCACATATAACCATGGCATGTTTGAGCAATATATCATTTAGCGACAACTGTGCAAAAAAAAAAGTTTGTCATTTTCCCACAACTTGTGGCAAAATATAAAATATTCCATGGACTCAACATGCCTCTCAGCAAATAGCTTGGGGTGTCTACTTTCCAAAATGGGGTCATTTGGGGGGATTTGTGCTATCTGGGCATTTCATGGCCTTCGAAACTGTGATAGGTAGTGAGGAGTGAAAACAAAAATGTACGCCCTTAGAAAGCCTGAAGGCGGTGATTGGTTTTCGGGGTCCTGTACATGGCTAGGCTCCCAAAAAGTTTCAGACATGTGGTATCCCCGTACTCAGGAGAAGCAGCAGAATGTATTTTGGGGTGTAATTCCACATATAATCGTGGCATGTGTGAGCAATATATCATTTAGTGACAACTTTGTGTAATTTTTTTTTTTTGTCATTTTTCAATCACTTGGGACAAAAAAATAAAATATTCAATGGGCTCAACAAGCAGTAATTTCCTTAGGGTCTCTACTTTCCAAAATAAGGTCATTGGGGGGGGGGGGGGGTTGTGCTGCCCTGCCATTTTAGCACCTCAAGAAATGAGATAGGCAGTCATAAACTAAAAGCTGCGAAAATTCCAAAAAATGTACCATAGTTTGTAGACGCTATAACTTTTGCGCAAACCAATAAATATACGCTTATTGACATTTTTTTTTTTTACCAAAGACATGTGGCTGAATACAGTTTGGCCTAAATGTATGACTAAAATTGAGTTTATTGGATTTTTCTCATAACAAAAATTAGAAAATATAATTTTTTTCAAAATTTTTGGCCTTTTTCTATTTATATCGCAAAAAATAAAAAGCGCAGAGGCAATCAAATACCATCAAAAGAAAGCTCTATTTTTGGGAAAATAATGACGCAAATTAGCCTTTGAGCACAACATTGCATGACCGCGCAATTACCAGTTAAAGCAGCGCAGTGCCAAATTGTAAAAGCAGCCTAATCTTCCGGGGCTGAAATGGGTAAAATATTAAAATAAAACATATAAAATACCAAATGACAAGAACAGGGGGAACAGAGGGAATGTGATCACTTATAAAAAAGGGGAAAAAAGGTTGTTATAAAAAAAAATGTAATCTAAACACAAATGTTTTGCCTTTCATTTCTATTTAAAACTGAGTGTGTTGTTTTACAAGTTGATCGTTTACAACCACTTTAATGCACCGTACACACGGTCGGAATTTCCCACAGAAAAAGTCAGATGGGAGCTTTTGGTCGGATATTCTGACTGCGTATATGCCCCATCGAACTTTTTCTGTCGGCATTTCCGACGGACTTAGATAGAGAACATGTTCTAAATGTTTCCGTCGGAAATGCCGACGGAGGTTATCCCGTTGGCAAGTCCGACCGTTTGTACACGGCATAAGGGTGGTGGGTTTGTTGCAAATTGAGTGTTTGGCCACTTTAGGGGCTAATATACCAAGTTTTATGTTTAATACAACAAAAAGATGGGACAGAAAGCACGCAAAAATGTGAGTCACATAAATGCTGAAATAATCTAAAGAGTGCTCAATGAAATACACTACACGTTCCCTTTAAGCCATATAAAGTACAGCATATTGACTATATTTGGGCCGGTATTTTAAATATATAAGATGAACTACATTTTGTACAGTTACCTATCCATATTTTTTCAATCAAATACTAGTTGAAAGTAGTTTATAAAATGCCCCGTTGTATGGCCAGCATAGGACCACATGTGTCTTTGGTTCACCCACTACAAAGTAACTTCCAAGGAAATCCTCCCACGGCCTAATTTCAGGCAATGTGACAAATGTTTTGCTGTCATGCCTCCTCTGCCAAGTCATGTGTTTAGCCCACAAATAGTTTAGTACAGATTAGATAACAAGTATTCCACAGAGAGTGATTGTAATCATTGATGATTCGAGCTCCCAAATACCTGTCATCGCCATGACTGATGCATTCAGGAAGAGCCAAGCTACAGCCGAACAGCATGATGTGTTGATAGCAGCTGAGGCGGCTGAGATAACCAAAGAACTTTAAGAACATCTCCATATCAATGATCTTCACAAAGGAGAACACAGATTTTGGAACAGTCAGATTGTATGGTAGCATTTGGCATTGGCTGTATGTGACGTTTACACAAGTTTCTGAAAGGTAAAGGGAAAAAAAAAGTCAAAATCAACACAACCACTAGACAGTAAAATTAGCATTTCAGAAATTACCGTATATAAAGCAGAAGGTTATGCCTGTCTGGGTGGCAAAGAGCTGCATATGGAAGTTGTTCATAGGAAGTAATGCTTAAAGTGGTTGTAAGCCTCTGAATTGAAAAATGAACAGAGCATATTTCTCTATAGTGTGTATTTGTCTCAATTAAAAGCACTGTCTCCTCTCTCTTCCCTTCGCTATCTGAACACCCTCCTTCCAGCACACAAAAGGTAATTGATAGCCTCAGCTGTGCATATTTCCCTATGAGACTGTGTGTGTGTGGGGGGGCTCCACTCAGGTCTCAGATTACACTCCACTCTCCTCTCTGTGATGTGCAAATGTGTGACATCAAAAAATAACCTTTGATCTGTGTGTTTTAGAAGGGTGTAGAGAAGAGAGTAGAGCTGCACGATTCTGGCCAAAATGAGAATTACGATTTTTTTGCTTAGAATAAAGATCACGATTTTTGCGGCGTAAAATCTTTCACATTATACAAAAAAAATTTGGGCTAACTTTACTGGTTAGTTTTTTTATTTTTTATTTATTAAAGTAATTTTTTCCAAAAAAAAATTGCATTTGAAAGACCGCTGCACAAATACAGTGTGACATAAAATATTGCAAGAACCACTATTTTATTCTCTAGGGCAGTGGTTCTCAACTCCGGTCCTCAGGACCCACTAACAGGCCAGAATTTAAGTATTACCTTGGGGAGATGCAGACTAGAATACTGCAATCACTGAGCTGCAAATGATATCACCTGTGACCTATTTTAGTTATCCTGCAAACCTGACCTGTTAGTGGGTCCTGAGGACAGGAGTTGAGAACCAGTGCTCTAGGGTCTCTACTAAAAAATATATATATAATGTTTGGGAGTTCTAAGTAATGTCCAGCAATTTTTAGCAAAAAAAAAAATGATTTTAACTTAAAAACAACAACTGTCGGAAAAAGGTTTTAAGTGGTTAAACGTTCCTAATTTACATACAGAAGTCTATTCCTTTGATGTAAAAGACAAATTGATACAATGTTTAGACTTAACATTCCACTGATAGAATGTTTTAAAACTTGGCAGACTGCCCAGACTTTGACTTTGGCTGAGAGCAGAGAGAAAATTATCTGCATACCAAAGATCAGGAAGATCAGGAAACCCTTGGTCAAGATCGCAACGGGGAAAAAATTGCGATAACGATTCTTGACGATTAATCGTGCGGCTCTAGAAGAGAGGGCCGCAGATAAAAGGTACAACTTATGTAGGAGGGTTTGTTTCATCTCTGTGCATCACCTGAGGCTACAGGTCACTTCAGTGGGTATATGTAAGTGTTTACAAACACTTTAAAGCCCAGCACCCCAAACCTTGAAAATCCCTTGCAGTGGGGCTGTGCCCAAACTGCAAGGGTTAACTGCAAGGGTTACCCGATCCTCCGCTCCTCGCAGCATCTTCTCCCCCATGCTCCAAGCAGTCTAAGGCTGGCCATACACTATACAATTTTCTGATTCAATTTCCTTTAGATTTACCTTCAACTATGTAGTGCAAGGGCCTGTCTGATTGCATACAAATTCAAAGAGTTTAGGTTTGACCTCATATTATATGGTTTTGGTAAATCTAAAGGAAAGTTGAACAGGAAAATTGTATAGTGTATGGCCAGCTTAAGGTCCTGATGTCATCAAGAACAAAGCTGGGTCCATAGCCCTGCACTGGACATGATGTTGAGGCACAGTCCACCACCAGAGAGATAAGGAGCGCCATCTACCAAGGGAGTCTACCAAGGGAGCGGAGGATCAGGTAGGTACACTGCTTTTACTCTCCCCTAGAATAAACAAGCAGTTAACCCTTGCAGTGTTGGCACAGGCCCACAGCAAGAGTGTATTTTTAAATCTCCGGGAATAGGTCTTTAAGGAAATGAGTGTTAATGCCTTTAGCAACCATCCAGATACTTACTGCTAAGAAAAATGTAAGCACTGGGTTTCAGTTACAAAAGTAATTATACTACAGGTGAGCATCATTTTCTTCAAAGCAGATTTTACAAATGTACAAAGAATACATGGAGATCCCATTTTTTTTTTCTTTACCAACATCAGCAACTAGTGTTCATCCAACAATAATGGAACATGCTCTCAACTAATACCATACACATGTGTGCTTCATCACTTATAGAGTTCCATGTATCACATACACCCAAAAGTGGAAGGGCCCTAATTAGCTTTGCGAATGTCTCAAGCAATGCCAGAGCTGACATGAATAATCTCCATAATTTGCATAACACTTTTTTTTTCTATCATCATCTGCACCATCTAGCAGCCACAATGCGGTATATTCCTGAAGTACCTTCAATCATGAAAATACCACAATATAGCCATTAGGTGGCGCTGACAATCATGGGAAATAAACTTATTAGCGGGGATAATTTGTGACAGCTGTGTCAATTGCTTGTGACATTCACATAGCAACTTTTTTGTAAAATAGACCCCTCAGTGATGTGTGGAAAAGCTGGCTAATGAATCTAAAACTGGACACCTCCTGTGTGTTTATATTAGATGGCAAGCAGGCTGCTAAGACTCTTTTCTCCATAAAAAAGCTGATTTCTGTGCTTCTTTTGTTTGCTTTGAAGATACATTTCTTCTCATTGCTTGTAGCTACCCAGATGAATGAGGGCTTCTTTAAAGTGGTTTAGCTGCTTGTTCAGAATATGTGAATATTTTAGTGTAAATAGTCTGTACACAAAGTTCACTTCAACCAGTTTTGTGCCTTAGATGTGCTACGTAAACCAAAAAAAACACTGAAGTACACAGGGCATACATAGCACACCCCACCTCTCCTCCCCTGTTGCTGCTTCTCCTGACGATTTCACCAGAAATTAGCGGCTGTCAAAATGACAGGCAAGACTTTTTCATGTAAATACTGCAGCCAGCTCTAGTCACCTCTGACAAAAACAGATCCTCTGACTAGTGTTAAACACTGTTCATACTCACGATTTAGAGACAGAAATTAAAGCAGGCCTACACCCTGTTACTCAAATTTCTTTTATTCCACCCCTCTTCCAATCTTGCAGAAGTATTGTTTTTTTT